>CAJHQP010007079.1:0-34273 GCA_905132765.1 Moricandia arvensis | reverse complement strand
GCATCATCAATTACTTTCATCATAAAAACACTTCTATTTTTCACCATCTCTTTGAAGCTTTTGGGAAATATAGATTTACAGTCACAAACAATCAAATTTTCATGACCGTATATTTTACCAAAAAAAAAAACACCGTATGACTTCTTATTTTTTTCCAAATTTATTTGTAGGAACTAACTATCACGAAACACCAATCATTTTGTTCAGAACAATTTGTAGCCAATGTTAATGACGTTTATATCTATATATATATATATATATATAGGTTGACTTTAGAAAAGGTGAAAGTGTTGTCGTTGGCTCACACTCGCTACACCATGAATCATGTCTACTCATCTTTAAAATAAAATAGTTTTGCTCATCTTTCATGCATTCCACTGGGATTGCATGAGTGGGGATGTCTTATTGTCTATAGACCCTAAACCCTTATCCATTTAAACAATTTGTATAATTTTTTTCTTGTTGCATATTATTATATGAACAAAGATAATACTTCCAAAATAGGATGGCAACTTTCTTTCTAACGAACTTATATATCTGATCGATAGTCCTTGTACATGAGGCAAATTTGCTTTTATATTTAATTTCATGTATGTCATTGGCTCACACGCAAGACTCAAAAGAACCACTATCGGTGTAAGTGTGGTTGGTTAACTAAATATTTTAATACTGATGGCTGTCAAAATTGCTTTTTCTTGCACGCAAAAGATGACAAATAATACAATCCGGTAGATTAGATATTACTATGATCTATTTTAAGAATTCAAGTCTGTGGAATATAGAGTTGATATGCATAAAACCTCGCTGAGGAGTCACACACTTCACGCACTGCGAAGTGGATGTAAAGAAGCAAAGTTATGTGTGAGACCCGCATCTCACGTAATAATATAATAATAATATTATCGTCCGAAATTCTAATATAATAATTATAAATAAAATTCAAACATCATCAATCCAAATTATACATAAAATTAGAATAAAAGTCGATAATATGATAAAAATAAGTTTGAGATAAAGCGTGGAAACAATCCCAAAAGCACCAGCCCATTGTGATCAATCCTGATCGTCAGTATCACCTGAAAGGGGAAAAAGGAGGGGTGAGCAACAGGGGAGTCGCTCAGTGAGGTATGGGATGCTAGTCACGCAAACCTCTCACTAGATAAAATAGAACTCCCACTATGGAAGTTTAGATCTAACATGAACACACACGATGCCTAAGGCATCACACAAAACAAACAATGCGATGATAGCACACGGCTAGTCCATACACCCCGCATTTCCTCATAAGGATATACATACTCTGCGTCGATAGTACAGAATTACGTCTCTGTACCCCCGCAATCATACTCTGCGTCGATATGCAAACGTCTCTGCACCCCGCAATCTCAAACATCTGCGTAGATAGTACATAATTACGTCTATGTACCCCCGCAATCAACTCTGCGTCGATAGGTCAGACGTCTCCGGCCCCCGCAATCTCGCACATAGTCCTTATATTCATAACTACTTTTACATATATATATCAACACTTAACCTCAAACAATTCAATCAATGGTTGAATCCTCTAGACCCTTAATTTCCAATTTACAATCAATATCCTAACTATCAAACAAGACTCGACTCAAGCAGACGGATCACGTTTCGAAACTAGACTACGATAGGAAGAATTCTATTTTTAGTATAGTTTACGGAATAGACCCTCACCTTAGCTATGTGGGAAAGTGATACTTGTGGGCTCCTGGGGCTCAAACAGACTCCAAATCTGAAACCAGAACGAAAAATCGAGTCAGACGCCTTTCGAACGGGTCAAAACGGACAAACAGGCAGAAAGTCAACTGCTGGGCAAAAGTCAACATCGGTCAACGGTGGCGGTCAACGGCGGCGCGTGGCCTTTGCGCGCTCCGGCGCGTCGGTTCTGGTGCCGGCGCGTGAGGCCCACGCGCGTCGGCGCGTGACACCGACACCGGCGCGTGAGGCCCACGCGCGGCCGCGCGTCATCGCCAGCACCGGCGCGTGTGATCCACGCGCGGCGGAGCGACGGCGTGTGGTGGCGCGTGAGGGCGCGTCGACGGCGGGTTCCGGCTGATCTTCGAGCTCCGGCTTCGTCTCGACGTCACGAACACGATGGTGGCCTCAGATCCTCGAGAAACGCAACGGTTTGCGAGATACGATCGATTTTCTAAACGAACGGAATATAACTTAAAAACGAGGCGGTTTCCGGTCATACCTTCGGTTGCGAACGGTGATGACTCTAGTGGCTTGGTCTTGGCGGTGGTGGCTCCAGCGACGGGTGACTGTAGCTCCGGTGAGACCTCCCTTCTCTCTCTCTTCTCTCTTCCTTCCTCTCTCTTTCTCTCTCTCTCTTCTTCTCTTTTCTTGCAAAATGAGGAAATAAGGGTGAGTTTGTGGATTTATAGAGAAATCCCGAGAGTTTTCCCGAAACTTACGGGATTTACCGGACCGGGTCGTTACATTATGTTGGAGGTTGGACTTGGTTTGTATCATTTAAAATATTTTTATTCATGAAGCGATTATAACTCACCTTGATGTTAAATTATATTTTACTTATGGTGAAAAAAGAGCATGATACGTGAATCAATTGACGTTCATAGACACATCTCATATAAAATATAGCTTCAGAAATCTAGGATCTTTGTCAGTGATAAGCATCTCATATAAAATATAGTTTTACAAATATAGGATCTTTGTCTGTGATATTAATCTTCCAACAATCAATTACCAAAACATTGGGCAGGCGCTGAACTATTAAATCCACTACCACCACAATTATATGACCTATACACCTTTTAATGTATACTATTTAGAATATTGGGCTAACTTTTTACTAGAATGATATAGATAATGAGGCTTCCAGGCATTCCAGTGACTGCAGCAAGTACAGTGGAGCAAGAACTCCCAAACACTTACTCTGATGTCTTTGAGAAGGTAAACGTATCTGCCGCTTGCAATTTTCATCGGAAAGAGGTGTAAACATCACAGGAAAATAGCTCTTCTCTGAACTAAAAAACTAACAATGGTAGTTTTCGTTCACTTTTCTGGCAAGGTATTGATCGAATTGGTTTAAGGATAAACTGCTAAAAAGGGAAATTAGTCAGGATATGAAGACTTTATATACTTTTAGTGTTGTCTTGTTGAATCATGTCTGAATACTAGAATCTAATTTGCGTTTGAGTGATATCTCCAAACACTAAAGAAGCTTAACACTTTTGTTTTTCTTGTTCACGGTTCACTATCTAACTAACTGTCAAAGTGTTGAAAGATGATCATCAACGACCAAAAGAGGAAGTGTGCTTTTACGAACTGTGTAAGAATTAGGTTATCGTTGTTACTGTAAAGTGCTTATCCATTGAATCACATCATTAACAATCTCGACGGAAATGAAATTCTTTTTACTCAATAAAAAAGTGGCATTATTTAAGAAAAAAATCGTAACATTTAGTAACTGGATATGAAGTAAAAAAAATCCAATGGACCGATGCTTTCACTGCCCGGCAAGAACTCTTGAAACTATTAAAAGAGTTGACCTGAAGTATCATTCACAGATTGCAATATCTGTAACGGTTTACCTGAAAGGAAACTGATAAAAAGGACAACGAGACTTATCATCTCTTCTGGTCTCGAATCTTTTTATTCTTCATCATATGTCGAGAAGAAGCCTCTGAGGATCTTCCACAACATCTTTAATACGACGCAAGAAATACACAGCCTCTCTTCCATCAATCAGCCTATGATCATAGGTCAGTGCAACATACATCATTGGCCTGGGTACTACGCTTCCTCCCACAACCATTGGACGTTGCACGATTGAATGCATTCCAAGTATAGCAGACTACAAATGACAGTTTTGGTTTGCGTTAGTAATGTGGAAACAAAAACCCTTTCCTTTGTTTCAGGTTTTATAATCGTGAGGATTGTATCGTACCTGAGGAGGGTTGATGATAGGAGTGCTTATGAGACTTCCATAGACACCACCATTTGATACTGTGAATGATCCTCCTGCCATCTCGTCGATTGATATGGTTCCTTCATTAGCCTTCTTCGCAAGAGAGTTTATCGTTTTCTCTATGTCAGCAAAGTTCATCTGGTCAGCACCTCTGATGACTGGAACCACAAGCCCCTGGAAACAGAAAGGAAAAAATCAACCACTACTACCTCAAATATAAGATAGTACTATACAAGTTAATGTTTGGATCCCTGAGAATTGCGGAAACGAACCTTAGAGGTACCAACAGCAATACTGATATCTACGTAGTCTCTGTAAATGATATCATCTCCATCGATAACTGCATTTACTACTGGTTGGTGCTGGAGGGCACTAACAGCAGCCTGAAACAAATGGTTAAACAAAGATTACTTTCTGTAAGGTTCTGATATCTTAATTATGTAGAGTTCTGATACGTTAAACTTTTCAAGCGTACTTTGATGAAACCAGACATAAGCCCCAACTTCACTCCATGCTTCTCAAAAAATGCATCCTTGTATTGAGATCGGAGCTTCATCAGATTGGTCCTAGGTGAGAAAGTAAGATCATGTTGGTGAGCTAAGAGTTGAGTAATTATTAGTGCACTCTAAGAAAATCATATTGATACAAGACATCAACATAGGGTTTTAGCTGTAACTCACATATCAACTTCATTGAATGTTGTAAGCAACGCAAAAGTGTTTTGAGAGTCTTTCAGCCTAGTTGCCACACGTTTGCGAAGTCTTGTCATAGGAACCTGCAACGTCGTTAAGATATCAAATCATCAAACAATATGAACGTAAATAGCTTTTCTCTCACAAGTAACATGAAATACATATTATAGAAGTATAGACTAAATGAAAAAGTTTGCATACCCGTCTTTCTCTATCCTTAGGAGGAAGCTGCGGTTCTTTGGCTGACTGTTTAGTCGGCGGAGGCGGTGATGATGCCTTGGGTTTCTCCGCAACTTTAGGACTTTCAACCTTGGGCTCTTCAGCAGGAGGAGAAGGCTTGGGAGCAGCCTTCTCTGGTATTTTTTCAGAGGGTGCCACATGAGACACAGCATCTGCAGACTTTGAAATAATAGCTACCTTGTTTCCTGGTTCTACGGTATCTCCTTCCTTGACAAGAAACTGGATAAAATGATAAAACCAATAAGGCATAGGAACACAGGAGAAGAAAAACAGGAGCAATAAACAACATAAATATTTTACCTCTTGGATCACACCACTTGCTGGGCTAGCAATATCTATTGTCACCTAAATCAGAGACACGAATCAAACACAAGTATTATAAAAAGCTATACCAGAAACCTGAAAACATACACAGTGAAAAAAGGAGAACACAAGTAAATAATAACGCAAGTAATTAATTGACACCTTGTCAGTTTCAATTTGTGCAATAGCCTCATCAGCCTCAACTCTGTCACCAGGTTCTGCAAGATCAATATTAGAAGCACAAACAACAGAATATTAATAGATACATACGCTACATGCACCGAAAAGAAACAACAAGATGATAATGCAAAGAGAAGCATACTCTTAAGAAAGTTGGCTAGGGTTCCATCGGTGATTGATTCACCCATGTGAGGCACAACAGCTTCAACGACATCTCCTTCAATAACAAATACAAAATAGTGTCAAAAAGCCTAGAAACGCGAGCTACGGTAACAGTAGAGAACAGAAACGAAATTGAGCCACATATTTCATAAAAGTCCGAATCAAAAATGAATGAAATATTTTCGGTTAGCTGAGATGTATCAACTATCAAAAGATTGATGGTGCAGATATGAAGGCTCAGTTGGCTAAGCTACCCGTAGGTTCCAGAGCATGATAGAAACTGGAAATAACAGAATGATCTTAAGCTAGAGCAAACCATACCACTATCAGATGAAAAAGGCCTGACCCATCTTTGCAGGGTTGTGCCTCGGAAGCTGCTGAGAACAGTCCTACAGACGAATATAAAACTCGTCAGGATGTACGAGACTTAACTCTATGCATGGACAAAATAAAACTGAGGTTCCTAACCCGGAGCACTCTGAACAGCCTGCAAGCAAGAGAAGGATTGTTAAATCAAAGAATCTAAAACTAACCAAAAGGATCACAACAACAAAGGTTCCGCAGCAGAAACCTGGACAAGAACGATGATGGAAGCAGCTACGAGCATGGGTTCCACGAGGCACAAGAGTCTGTAATATTCAAATAAAAAGCTTGTTCATGGAATATAAAGTAGAGTGCACATGTAACAAAGATAATCAAGTGATATATAAAGATAATCGACCGGATCAAGAAGAAACGTTACCTCTGTTGCTGAAAGAGAATGAAAGCTTTGAGCAGATGCTGCAACACGAGATGATTGCAGTGATTTCCCCAATCCCTGAGACAGAGATCAATCGAAACTATTAATCATATATTTCGGAAAAATCAAATCACAAATCTGACGAATCTGAAAAGAGAAGGAGGAGTAACCGAAGAAGCAGAAGAGCCTCTAGTGGAAGCTCTCCTTATCACAGCACGCAACATCATCCCTCGCACCGAATCTCTATAAGATAAGCAAATTCAATAGATGTCGGTGAGATTCAACACTTGTAATCGTACACAAAATAATGAAATGGATTTTACAATCATATATACAATAGTTTCCTCAGATCATGCCATTTGTTGAACCAAAATGATCTGCTCAGATTCATTCACCAGGCAAAATCCAATAGAGAGAGAGAGGAATAGGAATCTAACCAAAAGAGATAGAGAGAGAGAAACTTCACGCCGAGTGATAGAGCTTAGGGTTTGCAGAATTGAATGGCGAGTGGGAAACAAACGCATATGACTTTTCTGTAGAGCTTCGAGCAAGTTTCAAGAATAATGGCAAATGCAGAAGATTGTTACACGTGTCCTGTTTTCCTTTTTCTGATTAAATGAATATTTAGATCAGTACTCTCAAGTATGAACACAGAGAACCTCAAAACGCTGCCGTATAAGCGACATCAACCGGTCCATGGGGCCAGTACCCGATTTACCCAGACAAATTCACGTGTTAAGAAGCTTCCCGCAACATATACATTTTCAAACACACAATGAGGTGGATTATGCTTATGAAATGTTAATTACTTACCAATAATCCCTAGTATATACTAGAAGATTTAACTAAATATATTAATGTTGAAGAGAAACATGAAGAAAAGAAGTCCAATCGATCGATGGGTTTCTGCCACAAAACCCCATCGATCGATGGCAACTCTGCGAATGAAACGTGCTAAAGTAATCGATCGATTGTACAATACAATCGATCGATGGAACTAAAACTCCAAATCTCATATCGCCTTGCATCGATCGATGCATTTTTAGTTCAAAACTGCATCGATCGATTGGCGTCCTGCGGCCACCAACTTCACCAACCTCACCTACTCCACCTACTGCACCTACTTCACCAACCACACCAACTCACCTTTCATTATCATGTCTGGAGCTTTTGGAGGCCTTCACCTGTGTATAAATAGAGGGGTTGTAACACATACCAAAATATATAAATGAAAAACATGTTCTTCCCCATTCTCATTCTCTCTCAAATCACAAACTCCTTCTATGTTTGATCATCTGTCAAACTAGTATATTCTTCTTTATATTACTTCCGAAATTAAGCCATTCTCACATGGTATCAGAGCTATAAGCTCCTACTTCATTCCGCAAATCATAAAAATGGAGAAGAAAAACATAATTTCCGTGACCCTTGAGGGTCCTAATTATCTCTCATGGTCAAGAGTGGCCAGAATCACCATGGAATTATTCATCAAACAAGCTGTCCATATACTCCTCAACAAAACGGAGTTGCTGAAAGGAAGAACAGACACCTGATGGAGGTAGCCAGATCAATGATGTTCCACACCAATGTTCCAAAGAGATTCTGGAGTGATGCGGTGGTGACTGCTACTTATCTGATCAATAGGACTCCAACTCAAGTCCTCAAAGATCTATCACCGTTTGAAGTCCTTAACCAGACTAAGCCGGCTTTGGACCACTTACGGGTGTTTGGATGTCTCTGCTTTGTGCTGATACCAGGGGAGCAGAGAAACAAACTGGATGCCAGGAGCACAAAAGCGATGTTCATTGGCTACTCTCCAACACAAAAGGGGTATAAGTGCTATGATCCAGTAGCCAGAAAAGTTTTAATATCAAGGGATGTGAAGTTTGTGGAAACAAAGGGATATTATGAGGTGAAGAATTGGGATGATCTGAGGGACTTACCGCAATCAGAAAGAGCCACAAACCTCAGAATCATTTTGGAGAACTTCGGCATTGGCATGTCTCCAGCAACTCAAGAAACAAGAAGGAATATCCCTGAAGCTACTGCACCTGTTCCAGAAGAAGATGTGATTAATGAAAATGAAAAAATTGCCCATCCTGACCCTGAAAGGGGGAATCAACAAAAAGCTCATGATCAGGATGAGACCAAATCAGAATCAGTTCCTGAGACTCAAGATCAAGTTCCAGAAGAAACAAATGAGGCAGCACCTGATCAGATACAGCCTTTGCGAAGGAGCACAAGAATCAGGCAACCGAAAGTCTACTTTAATGCTAAAGCTGTGGCACATCCAGTGAGTGCAGTATGCTCGCTTGCTCAATATCCAGAAGAACATCAAGTCTTCATTGGAGAATTGGATCAAGAGTACATCCCAAACACCTATGAAGAGGCAATGCAAGACAAAGAATGGAGAGAGTCTGTTGAAGAAGAAATCAATGCCATGATCAAGAACAACACCTGGTATGAGACTGAGCTTCCAAGAGGAAAGAAAGCCGTGACCAGCAGACTCTTGCATACCATCAAGTATCTTGCAAATGGAAAGCCAGAAAGGAAGAAAACCAGACTGGTAGCAAGAGGATACACACAAGTGTATGGAGAAGATTATCTAGACACGTTTGCACCAGTGGCGAAGCTTCATACAATCCGGATACTCATCTCATTGGCAGTGAACCTAGAGTGGGATCTTTGGCAAATGGATGTAAAGAATGCTTTTCTACAAGGTGAACTAGAAGATGAAGTGTACATGAGACCACCTCCGGGAATGGAAGAGATGGTAAAGCCAGGAAATGTCCTCAGACTCAGAAAGGCGATCTATGGCTTGAAGCAATCACCAAGAGCTTGGTACCACAAACTAAGCACTACATTGAATGGAAGAGGATTTGTGAAGTCTCAAGCGGATCACACACTCTTCACTCTCACCAGCAAGTCCGGGATTATTGTGATCCTAGTCTATGTGGACGACATCATCATTACTGGTAGTGACAAGGAGGGGATCAGTGCCACCAAGACATTCCTCAAGACCGCATTTGACATCAAGGATCTAGGTGAACTAAAGTACTTCCTTGGGATTGAGATGTGCAGATCAAAGGAGGGGTTGTTCATGTCCCAAAGAAAATATACTTTGGATATTCTAAAGGAGGCAGGAGATCTTGGAAGAAGACAAGCCAAGACACCACTTGAAGAGGGCTACAAGACACTGCGAGAGGGGGAGTATGAAGATACTCCATTTGAAGATGTCAAGCAATATAGGAGAATTGTTGGGAAGCTGATCTATCTAACCATTATCCGGCCAGATGTTTGTTTTGCAGTAAATCAGGTTAGCCAGCACATGCAAAATCCCAAGGTTCATCACTGGAACATGGTGGAGAGAATCCTAAGATACTTAAGGGAGGCTCCGGGTCAAGGCGTATGGATGGCTTGCAACAGAAACACTGAGGTTGTTGGATACTGTGATGCAGATTGGGCTGGAGACAGAACAGACAGAAGATCAACTACCGGCTATTGCACATTCATTGGAGGAAATTTGGTTACATGGAAGAGTAAGAAGCAGAAGGTTGTGTCTTGCTCAAGTGCAGAAGCAGAGTACAGATCAATGAGGAAATTAACCAGTGAACTCATCTGGATAAAATGTCTTCTAGGTGACTTGGGAATTGAGATCACCAACCCCATGACCATGCATTGTGACAACCAAGCTGCAATACACATTGCGTCCAATTCAGTCTTCCATGAGAGGACAAAACACATAGAAGTAGACTGCCACAAGGTGAGACAAGCAGTAGAGCAGCAAGTGATCCTCCCATGCTACACAAGGAGTGAAGATCAACTGGCGGACATCTTCACCAAGGCGGCCAGCAGCAAAGTTTGTGAGTCCATTCTTCCAAGACTAGGACTCATAAACCTTCCATGTCAGTGATCCCCTCACCATGAAGTATTCTACTCTTTTTCCTTGGCTGGGGTTTTATCCCATGAGGTTTTACCTGGCTAAGTTTTTAATGAGGGAATGCTTCATGACTTCCAAGCTTGACTTGTTTCATATGGTCAAGCTTGAGGGGGAGTGTTGAAAAGAAACATGAAGAAAAGAAGTCCAATCGATCGATGGGTTTCTGCCACAAAACCCCATCGATCGATGGCAACTCTGCGAATGAAACGTGCTAAAGTAATCGATCGATTGTACAATACAATCGATCGATGGAACTAAAACTCCAAATCTCATATCGCCTTGCATCGATCGATGCATTTTTAGTTCAAAACTGCATCGATCGATTGGCGTCCTGCGGCCACCAACTTCACCAACCTCACCTACTCCACCTACTGCACCTACTTCACCAACCACACCAACTCACCTTTCATTATCATGTCTGGAGCTTTTGGAGGCCTTCACCTGTGTATAAATAGAGGGGTTGTAACACATACCAAAATATATAAATGAAAAACATGTTCTTCCCCATTCTCATTCTCTCTCAAATCACAAACTCCTTCTATGTTTGATCATCTGTCAAACTAGTATATTCTTCTTTATATTACTTCCGAAATTAAGCCATTCTCACAATTAAGAATGCGTTATTCGTTTATGTACTTCATCTAGTATTTGCAAATTAATATAAAATATATTAATTTTCAAATCTAACATATGAATTTTAATTTGTTAATTTGTATTTACAAATCTGGAAATTTATTTTCGAATTTGAGTTTTTGTGTTTTTAACAAATAAATTCATTCAAATCCATTATGAAATCAATTCTATTAGTAAATCTAGATGAGTGAATAACACACAATTTAAATTAGAATTTATAAATCATAAAACTAATAACATATGATTCAATTTAGATTTTAAAATCACATAATCAATAACACTTGATTTATCTTGATTTACTTTGAATTAGAATTTTTTTATTTTTTTGCCGGCATCCTATTTGAGCATGATCAAGTGTTGGTCAGTTGAAACGCCTTTGTGGGAAGTTCTCCATCTGTCTGTGTCTGATCGATACGAGAGAAGATATAATCTCTAGATCTTACTTCTTTTGCTAAAATATCCGCTCGACCATTCTTGCTCCGAGGAATATGAGTCAGACTAACTTCTACGAAAGACTCATGTAGACTCCGGAACAACTCAATTTTCGACGCAAACGTTGGCTAGTCCATCGAGTTCTCTATCATGTCGAGAAGGTTAAAAAAAAGTGCAACACGAGGACTTCCCGAGAGATCATCCATCCTAGTACTACTCTCGCCCAAGCACGCCTAACTACGGAGTTCTAATGGGATCCGGTGCATTAGTGCTGAATTTTCAATTACAATTACATTAATTACATAGAATTATTCAATCCAATAACAAAATCTATCCACAACACAATCTATTCACGCTTTCTCAATCTTATTCATTTCATCAGAATTTAAGTTACCCTCTGAGAAATGTATTTAATGAAATAAATTTACAGTTATCAACCAACTGATTAACTTAACAGCCTAAAACCAAGAACAAAAAAATAGATGAGAATGTCTCAAAACGAGATGAAACAAATAAAATAAATATGAAAGGATTCAGACAAGAGTCCCATTTTCAGCAGGTCTAGGTGGTTTCTTTGCAAACAGAGACGATTTGCCATCAAAAAGACTAGAGAAAGACTGGCGCGGGCTCGGTTCGGTACTTTTCTGTTCAGTTTCTGATGGAACTCTGTTCTTGTTTCCTTCTTTACCACGGAAGATGAATCCCAGCCGCTTGAACCGCCGTTTTGTTTCGTTCCCTCCTGACGGCGACTCCTCTGTTTGCTTCATTGATCTCAACACTTTTTCTGGACGTACTAACATTGTTTCCACCGTTTCATACACCTATCAATACCAAATGGAATAAGAATGTATGACTTAGTTGATGATAGTTCATATCCACATGGCCTTTACTTTGTCATTGGTTAAAACATTCTTACTAATACTATGAAGGTGAAGGTGATAGCTACGTGAGACTTTCAAACATTTGTATAGGATTGTGTGAGTATATACATATAGTTAATAGTACCTACCTGACAGAGATCATCAAGCTTATCGGTCCATGCGTCTCCCTGACAGGTCGCGACTACATAATCCTTGCACTCGAAGAAAAGCTTTGACAAGTCATCGTTTGTGGCTACTACTGGCTCCGCCATTACAAATCCCAGGGCAACCTGTAAATTTTAAAACCAACCCAATCGTCAAAAGTACTTTTTATTGCTAAGCTAATATTTTAACTCTTAAGTTCTTTTTTTTCAGTCGATTCTTTAATCTATGTCAACATCTATGTAACACAACACATGTCTATAGCATTTGAGACTACGATCATCTTTTCCTGGAGTTTAGACGTAATACAATAAGACTACAAGGATTTAAGCATTCACAAACTGAAGTTTTCGAATCTTCTTGTAAATAATGCGTACTGATCGAAGACTCTACTTCTAAAGATCTTACAAAACCAGAAAATAAGAGAAATGATAATATGCGATTTGATGGGAAAAACTTACAAGAGAAACAAAAAGTTGCTTGAATAGTTCAGCAGGCGGAATGTCTTCCAGAGAATTTAAAATTCCTTCCCTGTTATATATTTTATGGCAACGGGCAAGATCTTCATGAGCGATCAAACACATGATCCACTAACCACTATGCTTAAGGTGAGATCTAATTGATACTTACACAGCTAAATCTTCA
This sequence comes from Moricandia arvensis, assembly GCA_905132765.1. Classification (NCBI taxonomy): domain Eukaryota; kingdom Viridiplantae; phylum Streptophyta; class Magnoliopsida; order Brassicales; family Brassicaceae; genus Moricandia; species Moricandia arvensis. The sequence continues at coordinate 21,321 of CAJHQP010007079.1, read as the reverse complement.
TCATAGAGAGGTGTTTGCTTAACCGCAGGCAGTGGTTTAGCTGTTTCCCACAGCTCACGCCATAAATTACCTAAGAACACATAACAGTTGCAAAAAAAATATTAGACTGAGACTTGAAAGATTACTGCTAGTATGTTTTACCCACGGGAAGAACTGAGACCCAGTAAATAGTGATCAAAAGAAAAAACAGGAGAAAAGGTCGAACCTTCTTTTTGCATCCGGATACTTAATTGACCTCGTAGGGGAGAAGAATCATCCCCAGAAGAAGTATCATTTTCAGTCCAATCTGGAGGAGAATGCCATCTCACAAAATCTTCCAAAATACAGCCAGGATTTGCTGCCTAACCAAGGTACATGCACAAATGAAAATTAATATGAGCTCCTTTTTTCCCTTACATTAACACTTATACTCCAAACACCACATCACTAAGAATATAAACTTTGAAACAATCACCTTGAAAGCCTGCATGTCAGACAAGAGTTGAGAACACCCAGCCCCCATGCTGAACCATAAGAAAGACAACAATCCAATCTATCAAGAAAACTGGATATCTAAAAAAATAATGTTAATGAATAAAACAGAGATTGCTAAACACGATACAACGTCCATTATTTTATCATCTAACTTTGTTCCAGGTCTTTTAATCGTCAACTCAGGATAGAGAAGCAGAGTGATTAAGTTTTGCAACCCATAGATAAGATATTGCTAACTAGATGGAGTAATCATTTGCACTCACCTCCCTGTCCGCAACACTAGTTCCTCTGTTTCTTTAATAAGATCTTCTGTCAACAACGGACCCTCCTAGACGGATATAAATAAACAATAGGACTTGAGAGAGGAGAAGATAACTAAAATTTCTTTCAACTAGGGCGGAAGTTACGAACCTGCGTTATTGGGGCATACACAGGTTCACCAGTCTCCAACATTGTTAAGTTCTGAACTTGGCGGTGGACGCCTAGGCGGAGTATGAGTTCTCCGGTGCTATTTTTAGCATACAAAAGAGAAACAGGAGAATCCTTGGCTTCCGAAATATCTGACTTTTCAATGGCTGGACTGGCTTGGCTCATTACAGCATCTAATGCTTCAGAAGCAGCTATGCAGCGTGCTTTCCGGGCAAGACAGCAGTTTATAACTTGTAACCACTGATGAATTAGGCAACTTTTTAAATCTGGATTCTCGTCTAGAGGTATCCATGGTATGTGTTTCTCTTCTTTCCAAAACCTCCTCAACTGCACATGTAGATAATTTGAGAGAGGTTATCATACAGCAACAGTATATTACATTTGTTGCAGTGACTTATCCAAGGAACATATACCAACAGAGTGAACTCTCCATCTAATATTAATACATACGCAACTGTCATAGTGTGAAGAGGGATATTCTAAAGCCAAACAAACATATGCAACAGAGTAACTTACTTCATCAACAATCCTGCACCAAAACAAAGCCATTCTGCTTGGTGTTGTAAAACTTCCAATTACTTCAGCTAGCTTGACAACAAAGCTACTAGGGGGAGCAACATGAAGATCTTTTGAAAAAGATGCTCTGTTGGTAGGAGACTCCAAATCAGAGACAATCATTCTGATGAGGAAGTTACCATCTGGGAATAACTTGCCAAAGTTAAAATTAGTAGGAAAATAATAATAGTAACTGGAGTGTAGTTTGACAACTTTCACCGTGTTAGGGCGACCTACCTACATTAAACAAGGCATTTATTAGAGAAGCAAGTTTTTCCTCGTCTCTTGAATCAAAACCAAGTTTATCCTCTTTTTCACCAAGAACCATCGATTTCACCGCAGAGAGGCTCAAGCCCCCTCTCTCCCTCACTGGTGATGAACTCCCAGAAGATGCAACAAAGTCTTTCATAGTCTTAGCCATTTTCCCAGCTCTGGAAAAAAAAACCATAAGGACATAAAAAGAAAGCATAGCTAGACAAAGCAGTATGCTTTAGCCAGAGAATACAGAAAAAAATTAATTCCACATACCAGACTATGAAAAGAAAAAGAATTAAAACTGTTAAAACTGATGTATCAAACTCACTCGATGGCTACAGCCAGCTGCTTCACAATAGATGAGCGAGGAATGCTGTTCACATCAACAGCATTTAGAACTTCCACCAAGTTACCAACATCAGATGCCTAAACATTTCCATTAGAAAAAAAAGAAGCTAAATCACATTCTTGACTAAAGGCAATGACCATAGCAACAAAAGTGATGTGAAAAAGTAAAGTGAATACCTTGGCTTCTTGTTCTTGCGCTTTAAGAATAAGCACATTTTGGTCATAAAGAGGTGCAAGCATGGTTGAATCCTCAGCCTTATCTTTATCTTCAACGACTTCTTTCCTTCCAATCCTCAAGTTTTTGAGTTTATTTTGCCACTCTTGCTTTTTCCTAATATGTGCAGTTCTCCACCGCGGAGGCTTCACGTCATTCTCCTCCTGTGCCCAACATTTCAATTTAACAGAGTCTAACAATGTATCTTGGGAAAAATAATCACATAGTCATCATGAGGTTGCTATGTTTCAATGTAAGCCTGCTTATTCTTCACATCATCCCAAAAGAAAACATTTCTACGTTGACTAGAACACTAGTTACTACTTTGCAAACCAAAAAATTCAAAATACATGTCAAGTCCTTAAAATGTATATAATCTTCACATTATTTGATATTCATTTCTCTATTGTTTTCCCAGATTTTTTTCTTCTAAAATTCCAATCAATTATTCCATAGCCCCGAAGATGATGATTCTATAATTAACTTACCTTAGTGTCAATCTCATTCGTCGTCGATTGGTGCTCGTCCTCTTCCAATTATAGAACAAAAAGCATTCGAGTTAATCAAATGAACATCACCAAAGAAACCGAAATAGAATTTTTGATTGAATCAAAACGAAAATAGAAAAGGATTTAAAGAGGAGAAAAGAGATGCAAATCAGAGGTGGAGCGATAAGAGTCTATGCATCAGTCAAATTTTAGTAAATGGAAAAGAAATTAAGTCAAAATTGAAGCGAAAGCTAAGGGAAGAGGGAGAGAGATTACCTCGATCGGATTTGAGATCAGTGAAGACGCGCTCCGCTTTAGCAGCAGCGGAATTGAAGGCGGTTCTCGCTTTGGAGACGAAGGACAGCGGCGCCGCATCCATTATCGTGCGCACATGTAAAGGTGCGCACGTTAAGAAATTTGCGCGCGAGTCAATGACACGGCATTGAAAGCTTGAGGAATATGAGATGAAGAAGATGATGAGAATGGATCAACGAGGAAAGTCGCCGGGGAGAAAGCAAACGAATTTAGGAGGAAGACACTTGTAATTATTTAAATATTTTTTTTTATATTATCTTATTATTTTCTAGATTTAGTACCCAAAGAAGTGAGATGATTCATGTTTTTAGTTTTTACAATTAGGGTATGGAATTGGATATGGATAGATTTGACTATCTTGGGTAAAACCATTTTCAGGCGTTATTGGTTCATGTACTTTAGAGTATTTAGAAATTCATATAGTATTTACAAATCTATATTGATTTTGAAATCTAACATATACATTTTAATATGTATTTACAAATTCGGAGGTTTTCTCTCGAATTTGAGTCTTTGTATTTTTTACAAAGAAATCTTTGCAAATCCATTGTAAAATCAAATCTATTAGTAAATCTGGATGATTGAATAACACATGATTTAAATTAGAATTTATAAATCATGAAACTAATAACACATGATTTCAAGATGAATTTTAAAATCATAGAACCAATAACAGTTGATTTAGTTTAGATTTCCAAATCCATTAAAATATAAGAACCAATAACCCCCACTAAATCTTCATTAAAAGAAAATTCTTCTTTATGACTAGGATTCATTCAGATCTAGTTAGATGCATGAGATGATTTCTAGTAGATGTTTTTCTTAATGAAGCACATGATAGATGTTATCCTTTCTTTAACAACTCATTAATTGATAAAGGGGAAACTAGGCACAAGAAGAAATCTGGTGATATAAACAGGTTTTTGTTAATCAGCCAACAAGTCCATTCTCCTCTCTAGGAACATAAGAAACTTGCAGAAATCAAAAGAAAAAGATAACAATATGATATCCGATAAAAATCAATAGAGATTTATCGGTTTGGTGATCAAATTTATGGCTTTATTTATTTATTAGGATTGAAACTGAAAATGTTCGGGTCAACACAACCAATCTAGATGAGTAACTGAGAGACATGAGTAAGACAAGTCTTTGGTCTCTTGTTTACGTTGAATCAAACATACAATGTATCAAGCGCATCTTAAAATTTGAGAAGCTTTCATTTCTTGAAGAGGTTTGCGCATAAATCCAAAAAAACAAGGGGTTTTTAAGCTCTTTGGAGGTAAAGGAAAACTCTCTACCTAATCAAGTAGAAGCTCCTTAGACAAACAAGGCAATGCATAAACCCATCCTATAACCTATTTTGATCTATACCATTCACTAGTGAAGCTCTACAGTGGCTGAAGATAATAACAAACTAAATGAGTATGGCTAGAACTTGCAGCAGAGTGAAGGAAACCAATAATTTCGTTTGAACAGAGGGAGAATTTTACTTTTACTTTAACTTTGGTAACAATTTCATGTTTATCTTAAAATGACGTTTTTACAAATATCTAAAGTATTTTTTTTCAAATATCTAAAGTATTAGGTTTCACTAAAGAAGTAGAAAATCATTTTATCCTTATTTTATACTAGATTAGCTTAAAAATACTATAATTAAACTTCGTACTTTAGCGATCCATAAACATCATGGCAAAATTTTTAAATTCTAAACATTTTGGGATTATCTTATTTTTGTCCAATTTTAGATAAAAATCGTGGTTTTCAACTTTGCTAATTTAAATAAATAAAAAGAAAACAAACATTTCCAGCACTCACTAAAAGTGCATTTCCACATGAAAATTAATTTCATAATGAAAATCTTTTTTATTTATGAACCATTCGTTTCCCATTCGCTAAGAATATTAATATAAGTTGTCCGGATCCGTTTGGGTCATGCATCTGACAATCATGTTTACTAAAACTCTATAATTTTAGGTTCGCTAAACATACCCGTTAAACTATGTTTAGTTCAGATCCGTTAAATTTGGAAATGCTCGTTTAGGTCTGTTAAACTCATTTATATATTTTTTCTAAATATAGTTGTAGTCTTTTTCAAAATAAAAAAACTGTTAAATTCTTGTCTTTAATAAATAATCTAATGTATTATTAATATTCTGTGACAAATCCATATAATCGTAAACCAACATGGCAACATCTCACGACTCTCACATATAATAATTAAATTATATTTGAAAGTTTAAACTAAATTGTAAATCGTACAAAATAAACTATGTTTGTAAGTTTATTGTTCAAACTAACAAAACAAAGCACATATAAACATCTATTTTGTTTTCAAAATAAAATAAAATAAACATCTATTTTAAGAAACATAAAATAATACACATAAAACACAAATGCAACCAAACTTAAAATGTCACAAAGAGAATTTTGATGTTTCATACGTTCATGTTGTCTTCACGTCTAAAGATTACTATTTCATTTACCACAAAAAAAATTGTTAAATCCAACTGAAATGTAATGTAGGATTAAAAAAATCTCAACAAAAATAAATACCATCTTTCTCATCCCATGTTTGAATCTTATGACTTTGAACTTTGTACTCTCGAGCGACTCATTGTGTTCATGACATCTTCAATACCAATGCCATCAATATTTTAAGTAGTATCTAGAATTGAAAATGTAAGTTAGTTAAAGGGGGTGGTATTGGATTGAAGAATTTAAAAAAATTCAGTTGAGATATAAAGAATAGCTTTTAAGGTATTTTAAAGGATTTGATAAGAATTTTAACTTACTTGTCTAATTCTAATATTTTGGATTTTGAAAGAATTCAAATAAGTTTGATCATATCAATTCCTCTAAATTCTATGAACTAATCTTTTTACATGAAGAGAAAAGTTTATAAAACTTTGACAAGCAAAAACTTTAATCATTTTTATTTTTATATAAAAGAGAAAAAAAATTAAATGAATAAAAATTTTCACTAATGAAAAATAGTAATAGTATGTATGTAGTTATTTAAGAATAAGACAGTTTCACAAAAATATAAATTAGAACATAATATATTTTATAATTATTTATATAAATAATAAAATATTTTTGAATTTATAGTGAAAATTATGTTTTCAAATCTCTTATATTATAATGATTAATAATTTTGGTATATATCTGATAGATAAAAAAATATAAAGAATTATTTTCAAATTCCAGCCTAAAGGCTCGGAATTGGTTCTTTACAATTTTCCATTAAATTCTATTGAAATACAATTACTACAAAATCCACCAAAAATTGAATAACACAAATATTTAATGGAATTCTAAATTCACTAAATCCAATAACACAAGAATTGATAAAAAATGGTGAAATCATTAATTGAATAACATAAAAATTTAATGGAAAGTTCAATTCCTTTAAATTCATTTCAATTCCTAAATCTAATACCCCCACCAAAGAATCTTTTAATTATAAAAATGTTTTTGTAAATTTAAAAACTATATTCAAATTCTGCAAATCCATGTAGCCAACTGTGAGAGCAAAGTAAAGTTTAAACATGTTTTTGGAAGTAGTTGTTTTTAAATGGAGTTGAAACCCAATCTCCAATACTAAAAATTGATTCAGTGACAATCTATTAATAATAGTAATCCTAATTAATTTTAAAGATTGTGAACTTCAATTAAAATATTGTGTCTTTTTAGAATAAAATTGTTTTTTTGAAATGATATGTTTATTCAAAATATATTATGAACATAAGTGTAGATTCAAATTACTTTGTAAACATATCAGTTAAAAAAAAAACAATTTCAACTCCATTTAAAAACAACTACTCCATTTCAACTTTTTTTTTTGAAATAATGAGAAATAAATTGTAAAAATATCATTTTAAAATAACTACATATTAATTAAAAATATGTGTCTTTTCATAATTAATTTAAACAGTTTTGTATTTTAATTATAAAATTGAATATTTTTTTTTAAATTGTCAATTTATTAAATAAAAAAAATATATTTTTAATTTTGTGACTTTTCATTGTTAATACAAGGTTGTGTGTTTTCATTATCTTTTTTTAAAAAAAATCTATTAATAATTAGAGTTGTGTCTTTTCATTGTAAATTATAAATGGTTTTTTAAAAAGACGTTAAAATCTTAGTAACTGTCTTTCTACAAATAAGCAAATATAATTCAATATTTTTATGAAAAGCACAACTTTTATAATGAAAAAAATACAATTCTTAAAATTAATAGATTTCAATTTTTATATATAAAACATAATTTTATGTGAATGATTATGAGTAAATAAATTCAGTTTTTTAATGAAAAGACACAAATTTTATTCTTACAATTAATACATTTCAGTTTTTTTATGAAAAGACACAACCTTTCAACATTAATTGAGATTGCTATTATTAATAGATAGATACATAAATATAAATAATTATTTAACTAAAAAATAAAATTATTTTTATATTTTCAAATTATACATTTTTAAATTTAATTGTATTATATTTTTTTTTATTTTTTCAAAAAAATATTCAACCTTTTCTTGACTCATTTTGCCTCTCATTTTTGATCTTTTGATTTGTAGACTAATTACTATTGTACAAATATGTTTACAACCCAATTGTTGAGGCTGATGAACCAAGGTGTAAAGTTACATTTGTCAAGGTGGATTATATATTGTTATGAAACATTGATCAATTAACAACTTTATTAACAAAAAAAAACTGAGAGAAACACTAGTAAACTAATGAAGTTTTTTTTTCATTGCTAACAAATTTAGTATGTATACTTGATTTGTAATCATGTCTCCTCCGGAGTCCATTTTCTATATGATGATCTAATCTTTCGAAAGCGAAGCCCCATAGTGACATCATGAAGAGACTAGTTGAGCGAGAGATAAAGGAGATGAGTATTGTGAATCATTAGATAACATAAGGTCCACGAAGGTCCGACACGCAGCTTCCGTGGGGTGACCGAAGCGATCCCAGAATAGATGTTTGGTTCTGTCTGGACAACACTTCGCTATTGGTTGACAAGGAATAGCCGCGTTTAATTTCCCTTTCCCACAACAAGCTGATGTCACGTCAGCAAAACCTAAAATCACATAGAGGAAAAAGGACACGGTTTTGGTTTATTATATAATCTCATGACATGCAATAGGAACGGTTTGATTTGGTTTAAGGATCACATTTATTGGACGTACCGTAACGGGCAGGGTTGGAGTTAATGTCCTGCAAGGACTTGAAATTGTCAAAGTAAGAGTAAGTCATTGAGTTTCGCAACTCTTGTTTGAGTTGTTGCAACATCTTTACTAGAGCTTCGTTGTACAAAGAGCACGACCTGTTTGCCTCTTCGTCGCATTCATGTCTGGCCGAGTCCTTCTCTCTATTCCCCGGTATGCAACCAATCTGTGCAACTCCGACTACTAGGAATCTACGTGCTCCAGTTCTGTGAATTATCTGTTAATTAATATAATTTTTTTTCAATTAGTAAAACAAATCAATTTCTAGGAGTTCTTATGGGTAACGATAAGTATTTAGATATTCAAACGTTTGTCTTTACCTTCAGTTGTTCTTTGAGTTTATAAGCCATTGATTGTGTATAATTTCGAGGATTGTTCTTTTCTCGCATTTTGAACGATCCATAATAGTCGAAAAGATCGTTGCTGCCTATGACCACAATGAATAGAGATTTGGCTAGATGGACCTGTGCTTCGGCTGGTCTAATCTGGCCCGTCACTTCATCATGAATAGATAGCCAATCGTCCACTTGGTGTGACAAAGGAATAGCTTGTCCCTAAAACAGTTAAAAATAGTGCCAACCCTGGAATCAATACTATTTTTCATTCTGTTACACAATTTTAAAATAAAACTAATATATAATAGAATATATTTAACTAACTCACAAGTTTTTTGTCGGAACTGTTGAAGATTCCGGCTCCGGCTGAAGCAAAATTCACACCGGTCAATGCCGCGGATTCTCTCTTTTTGGTTTTAAATGGGCCTTTCAGTGAGCGATAAGGCGGCGGTAACGGCAAACCAAATTTCTCAGCTAATTATTAATCAACCAGAAAAATAAATAGATCGAGTTAAAATGAATCCCTCAAATTCAAAATAATAGTCTCGTATATGAAATTTGGAATGTTATAAAAATATTTATGAGGATTCCATGTAGTAACTTTTCTTTCCGTTTACTTTTTTAACCACTCATTTTATGATTACTCATGAATATTTAAAGAGAAATATTTCTAAGAAGAATAAAACAAATTTATATCTCAAACTAACAGTTTAAATCACATAAATATCATTAAAATTAATATTAAAATAATCGTTAGGTAGTAGTTAAGTACTCCGTAGAAGATTAGTGTACAAACAAATTACTCAAGTTTAAAAATTAACAAATTATTTACTTTTTTATTTATTATATATCTTATATTTATATTATATTTAAAATGTAATCTGAAAATTATTTTTAAAAAATTTAAATAACTGAATATATTTTGAAAATAAATGACATTGGAAAAAGTTATTACTTGCTTATAGATAGACTTATGGTGAAGGTGATATAATTAACTAGTTATAGTTCACTTTTGAGGTTACTTGATTTAATCAACTTAGATCAATTTATATTTCTTTAATATTTTAAAACGCTTTGAACCGGTTTAAAACTATTTAAAGCGACTTGAACTGTTTAATTCAAATTAAAAAATAATCATTTTGGTTATAACTGATTTTTCGCACTGACCACTTGTATTGATCTTTAGAACATCGAAAAAGTATAGAGACAAATATATCACTATACATAACTAAAAAAATCATTATAAATAACTAGATCATTAATTAAATATGTTATGAATATGCATTAAATTTAAGAGAAATTAAATATTTTACAAATATAAAATAGTATATTATATAATATATATTATATTTAATTTTAGAATTTAGACATTTTTTTTAATTTAGATTTTTGAGATTTAGAGTTCAGTATTTATAGATAATGATTTCAAATTAACGTTTAGAGGAATATCTTTTTGTGAATATTATCTATTATCTTTATGATTTGTAATGAATAGTATTTTTAGTGTATCTAATTTTTTTGCTAGCAAGTTGTTTGTTTTTCAAAACTGTTAGCACTTTTTTTTTGCTAGTGTATTAATTTTGTGTGCTAGTAAGTTCATGTATTTTTTTTTTCAACGTAGGCTATGCTTAACTACAAAGATTCCGAATCCAAGAATCAATTCGGTGAAATCGAATCAACATATACTATAACAGAAATATGAGTCTGAACACCCCGTGCAATTTTGTGGGATATCATGGTTTTTATAGTAGGAATATGTTAAATGCTGAAAATGAAGAATTCTTTACCGCAATAAATTTCTTCGAAATGTGTGGTGAAAAAACCCATAAATATGGCTTAACATAAATATGTCAAACATTATTAAATTTTATTTCATGCCCAACGTAAAAATAATAATTTGACACTCACCGATAACATCGGCGGCAGTTTTGCCGTTAGAGAATCTTCCGGTGGCTTTCTTTTTAGGAAAATCGACGCCGTTACGTGGATAATTAGCTTTGGCTATGGAAAATGCTAAGTAATTATTGTTTCCGGCATCAACCAACGAATCTCCAAACACATATATTCCTGGTACCGAAGCTAGTTTTCCCATCGCTGCTTCTAAACCGGGAAATGAATCGAACCAAAGTAAACCGAGGAAGAGTAACCAAATGGCAAGGGAGGGTGTTTTGTTCTTCGGCATGTTCTACTTTTCCCGACAAAACTCTTTAACTTGGGTTTTTGTTTCCCCTTGAAGTTGTAAGAGAGATGTAGGCCGTCTTCTTTTTTTTTTCTTTTTCCTTTACTATTAAAATTTAGATAGAATAGCGACCTTAGATTTTAGTCGGCAAAAAATAGCAAACCTAGATTCTGTGTCGGTCATCTTTTTTTTTATAAGAGAAATAGAAGCTAAATTTTACGGTCATGATTGTTTTAGTTATGCACCTTCCTCTCATCATTGTTTTCCTTCCATTCATGTGGAGTGTTTCAATCTCATAAAACAGAAGTATATTATTTCCCAAAAACTCATATAGATCTCCTCGCGTAACGCTTCCCATCTAGAATTTCAGAGTCAATATATATCCAAATCGAAAAGTACACATTTCTATCGCCGTCAGAAACGCCAATGAACAGAAGTATCATTTACAACACCTAAAATCGTTTCATTTAGCAAAGAGTCATGATTTTCTGTTCATATGTTTTTCCCAAGCTGTTTTAGTTTCCTGAATAGTTTCCATAGCATACGTGTATATATGGCCGGTTCTGTGTAATAAAAGGATGATTGGTCCCCCTAAACTTTAAAGCAACGTTAGTGGTGTAGTTATTTTTTTTATACAGACTAAATACACTAAATAAAAGTTAGTAATTTTTTAATCGGTGTGCAATTTTGAAACAGAGAATTTGTTAACTAAAACAAAAAAATTGACATGCGTAGTGAAGAACAATAATTCAGATACGATTTATGTTGGTAAGGAAATGAGAAATGTCAAAGCTACATGAAGATAAATCAAAGGCAATGTATCTCAAGGATCTACACTATAAAAAAACAAGGCCATTTCCAGAAGAATTCATATTCATCAATAAATCTTAGACAATTTAAAAAAGATATTTGTTGGGAATTTGCAATGACACGTGAGAGTTTTGAATTAGTGTTACAGGCGGAGTTAATGAGAGTATATTACCATCATTTTACATTCATTATTCTCTTTGTTCCCTCTCATTCGCAACAACTTTAAGCTCTGATTCCCACAAAAAAAGTTGTGAAGAACACAGCCAAATTGTTTACTGCAAAGATCTAAATTTTCCGCAAAAGAAGTAAATCCCTTAGTGTTTGCATGCTCATCTGATTACCTATTGAGGTCTATAAACACTAGTAAATTAATAAAATTTATTTCATTGATATACTTGATTTGTAGTCAAGTCTCTAGACTCCGTTTTCGATATGATGATCTAATCTTTCTCAAAGAAGCCCCATATTGACATTATGAAGAAACCAGCTGAGTGAGAGTTAAAGGAGATGAGTATTGTGAGTCATCAGATAACATAAGGTCGATGAAGGTTCGAGCTGCAGCTTCCGTGGGATGACCGTAACGATCCCAGAATAGATATTTGGTTCTGTCTGAACAGTATCTCGTGATTGGAAGGCATGGAGTATCCGCATTTAATTTCCCGTTTCCACAACAAGCTGATGTCACATCAGCAAAACCTAAAATCACAAAGAAAAAAAAAGACACCCGTTTTGTTTAATTAATATATATCAAGAAAAAATTAGTTACGCTAATATGTTACATCAATCTCGTGACATGCAACATCTTGACCTTCAAGTCTGATGACCGTGGTATGAATTCGTCTAATTTTCATTAGAGGTGATAACAAAAAACTTTGACGCACCGTAACGGGCAGGGTTGGAGATAATGTCATGTAAGGACTTGTAGTTGTCAAAGTAAGAGTAAGTCATTGAGCTTTGTAACTCTTGTTTGAGTTGTTGCAGCATCTTTACTAGAGCTTCGTTGTACAAAGAGCACCACGTGTTTGCCTCTTCGTCGCATTCATGGATTGCTGAGTTCTTTGCTCTTTTCCCCGGTGTGCAACCTATCTGCGCAACTCCGACTACTAGGAATCTACGTGCTCCAGTATCGTGAATCCTCTATTAATAATACAATTTTTTTAATTAGTAATCCCAATCAACATTTCTAGAAGTTTAATATACGTAAACACATGTATTTAGGTGCACAAAGGTGTGTGGTTTACCTTCAATTGCTCTTTGAGTTTATCAGCCATTGATTGTGTATACTGTTGAGGATTGTTCCTTCTTCGAAGTTTAAACGATCCAAAATAGTCAAAAAGATCGTTACTACCTATGACTACAGTGAATAGAGATTTGGATAGATGTATTTGTGTATCGGCTGGTCCAAGCTGATTCGTCAGTTCTCGATGAATAGAAAACCAATGGTTTACTTGGTGTGATAAAGGAATAGCTTGTCCCTGAATCAGTTACAAAATAATGCATGCTATCGAATAAATACTCCCTTTCACTCTTTTCCAGAGTTGTTAAAATAAGTTTAGCATATATATCATAAAATGGAATATTTATTTGGATAAATAACTTACAAGTTTTTGGTCGGAACTGTTGAAGATACCGGCACCACCTGAAGCAAAATTCACACCGGTCACGGCGGCAGATTTTCTCCTTTTCTCTTTAAATAGGCCTCTCAGTGAAAGATACGGCGGTGGTAAAGGTAAACCAAATTTCTCAGCTAATTATTAATCAACATGAAAAAAAGTTAAAACGAATTCCCAAAAAAGTAATACTCTATCGTAGCGTATCAACAATTTCGAAATATATTGATAACTAGTAATTAGGATTACATGCAACTTTTCGTCTCTGTTTATTTTATTTATTTTCCTCACAACTTTTCACCATTCATGTTATGATTGCAAGTGAAGTATTATGGCCAGCACGTTACCGTACCTAAATCAATCCAATCGTAGCCTAACATATCATAAACATGCCAAACATCCCTATGCCAAACATCCATGTTCTAAAACGCGTTTACCTGGATGATTCGGCAGCCGAGAAAGCGATCAACGGTGAGTGAGCATAACGATTCAGAGTGAATGGTTGCATTATACAGAACATTTATTTTGATAAGTTTTAAGAATGAAATCTAATGTTTTTAGAAAATATAACAAAAGCTATCTTCTACAGATCAGACCTCGGTTTTCCGACCACAATGAGATAATATAGACTACTAGACCAAACTGCACTAACAATTATACTCCACATATTTAATATATATATATATATCTATTAATAGCTAAAATTCAGAAAATATATGAATACGCTATGATTTATTTTTAACTTTCAGATAATTTGCTGCATTCGGAGTCGCTGCATAGATAACACGTAGCGAGTTTTTGAGCAGACCAAATATTAATAATTTCATTTTACATGCAAACAATAAATTAATAATTTAATTACTATGCAAACGATAAAATGACGCAGAAAAATGGAAAAAAAAACACTCACCGATAGCATCGGCGGCGTTTTTGCCGTTGCTGAATCTTCCGGTGGCTTTCTTCCCCGGAAAATCAACGCCGTTATGTGGATAATTAGCTTTGGAAACGGAAAATGCTAAGTAGTTATTGTTTCCCGCATCAACCAGCGAATCTCCAAACACGTACACTCCCGGAACCGAACCTAGTTTTCCGGTTGCTGCTTCTAAACCGGGAAAATAATCGAACCAAAGTAAACCGAGGAAGAGGGAAAAAATGGTGAGGGAGGGTGTTGTCTTGTTCGTCGGCATGTTCTTCTTTTTTTTTCCCCGACGAACTCTTTGGTTTGGGTTTTGTAGCTCCGAGGCTCTTGGAGGTGTAAGAGAGACATAGACTCACTGTGGTTTATATAGAGAGAAGAGAAATGTGAATACTGACTACATCCTTAGAAAAATCTATCAATAATTCAGTAGTGATAATGTGTAAAGAGGAAAATAAAGAAATGAAGAGTCAGCTTCTTTTTTGTCCTTGTCAGACTGATCATGGCTCTATGTGACTATGTGGGTATGTCTCGCCACTGCTATGCCAATTTCATTTTGTTACATCTAAGTTTATAATGACCTAGAAATCAAATGCGACATTTCTTACAATATGTTGAAAGCATACGTTGTGATGGATGTGAGAACAAACAAATTAACAGAATAGATGAATAGAAAAAATTGACATAGAAATTTAATGTGATTCACCAATAGACTACTTATACGGGCAAAGAGAGTATTTTATTGATGGAGGAATTACAGAGATCTGTTTACAAGAAGAACATGTTTAGTTTTCTCTCTACGGCTTGCTAACTAGGTTTAGAGGAGGCACAACTTATATATAGTTGTGTCTTAGAAAATCATAGCACTAATGAACCTCAAATATTAAGGTCCAATAAATTTAAGTCATTTATTTAACAGCATATTTGCCACATAATATGATAAGTATATACAAAATGAGTTTGTTCTTTTTTTCTTTGTCAAAAACGAGTTAGTTTCCATGATTTGAGATTTTGAGGTTTAGTGGGAATGTAGGATTGATATTGGCGTGAACGCGTGAGGAGTCCATGACTTTAATTTACCTCCAAAGCTACTTCAGTTCAGTCTCAAGGACAAGTACTTTTCACAAATAAAGATATGCAATTTATTTATAGCAAATCAAGGTTGAGTTATCGGCTTGAATGTCCAGTTGCTCAGTAGTCTTTTTAGTTATATTTTCATTATGAACAAATGGAAGATATAAAATGACGTATTGACATGAAGAAATGAAGAAAATATTGAAAGGAAGAATTGGCAAGATCTGATAAGACTTCAGTCACTTCACTTAGGGTATGAAATCTGATATAGTTATTGGGGACTGATGAGTTATTTTCTCCATTGTGTTTCTTCGATCATTTTCTCTCTCTTGTATGTCTATATAAATGATTGTATGTAGAATCTGCAGAATTAAAAAAGAAAATTTTATCTCCATACTTTTCTTTCTTAGACTTTTTACAGTGAAAAATTTATTCAACAGCCTAATTTACATATTTCAACATTCCACATTACTTCCTCTCTTTTCTACTTATTAATTTAACATTATTTCAAATTTTACTTTACAATGGTTTTGTCTTCAACACCTATCCAATTATTTTATCTAATATTTATTTAATAAAAGATAGTTTTTATGTATCCAAATTAAATGAAACAATCTCTTTTCATAAGTCAAAAAATTGATAAATTTTTATGTAAAACTTTTTTTATAAAAAATAAAATTTATTATAAGAGAAATGAGTTTAAATATTCAAAAAATGAGATAAAAAGTGAAAAATGGACTCTATTTGTGTGTATTCAAACCGTTGAAAGTATTAAACTACAATGAGTCCACCTCAGATTTTTTACTTTTTCAACTATCTCATTGTAGCTATTAAGCAATTGAAAAAATAATTCAATATGTCCATTGTAATTAGCCTTATGACAAACAATAATCTCACTTTCTTTATTTTCTCATTTGGATTAAACAATCTCTCTTTCCTCTGTTTTAGTGTTCTTTTTCTGTTCTTCATAAAACTAACATGGTATTTGCATCTCCTAAGGCTTCATACTTTTTTCATTCTCTCATTTTCTCGGTTTAGTTTTTCAAAAATCTCTTAGATACACTCTATTATCCTGTAGTTCAAGCTTTCAGAAAGGAGCAAAACAAGGCTGTTGTGATTCTAATCACTCTACAAAGAGTGAACTACA
The DNA here is from genome assembly GCA_905132765.1 of Moricandia arvensis. Taxonomy (NCBI): domain Eukaryota; kingdom Viridiplantae; phylum Streptophyta; class Magnoliopsida; order Brassicales; family Brassicaceae; genus Moricandia; species Moricandia arvensis. Next base: position 4,934 of record CAJHQP010007079.1, on the reverse strand, counting down.
TACTCTGGACAAAAATGATCAAGAATGCCCTTGGTGGAAGAGTCTTATGGACGCATGTTACCTCAGGTGGAGCGCCAAAGCAAACCATCCAAAGAGATTGTATTGGTAGATAAAAGCAAATAGAGTCATGAAGACTTCATGGTCCAGTGTATCATCCATAGCTCACTTGATGGTATTATAATGGAAGCTTACTCATATTGTGAAACCTGCAAGGAGTTGTGGGACACTTTACAAAAGTTTTATGGGAAAATCTCAAATCTTAGTCGAGTCTTTAAAGTGAAGAGAGCCATCAACAACTTGTGTCAAGAATACATGGATTTCACTCAACATTTTGGGAAGTTCAGAGCTCTTTGGACAAATCTTGAGATGTTGAGGTCAAGTACCACTGACCCAACCAACTTGAATGAGAGATGTGAGCAAGACAAAGTCTTTTGTCTGCTTCTCACACTCAACCTAACTTACAATGATCTCATTAAGCATATTACGAGGGCACATAAGCTCTCAAACCTTGAGGAGGTGTGTGTACAAATTCAGAAGAAACAAGGCTCACTTGATTTCTTTGGAGAGAAAGAAGATCTATCCATATAAAACAAGGTCAAAACTGCTTCAACTAACAAAGTGTTTTTTTTTTAAATTAGAAGATAAAGGAAGGCTGAATAGTGAACACTGCAACAAAAGTGGACACATGAAGAACCAATGATGGATCATTCATATTCATATCATGTCACCATCAAGATTCAATCAAGAAGAGGCTCATGAAGCTCCTTAGAAAGTTGCTCCTCCTATGCGCACCAATGATGAAGGAAGAACCATCGTTTCAACCATTCACACCGTTGATACTTCCTATCAGCCATCTCAGGATGATGCAATCATCTGCAAGTCAGACATTGAGATACTCATCAAGGCTATCAATGCAAATTATAGTAAAGCGGTAGTAATGTTTTAAATGCATCACAAATTGCTAGACCATTGATCATAGACTCAAGAACATTCCATCACATGTAACTTTCTTTCATCTGCTTATGTGCTAGGAAGTGTTATGATTACAAATGGTGATAGAATACCTATTAGAAGCATAAGGAACCTGAAACTATTTGATAAGGACTCTAAAGCATTTTACATGCCCTCATATATATCTAACTTTCTCTTCGTTAAGAAAGTTACAACTGATCATAATTGCAATGTTATTTTCATTCTTAATGATGTTCATTTTCAGGATAATGTGGCTAGTAAGACACTTGGAAAGGTGTAAGTAAGGAAGGTTTGTATTTGCTATAAGATACTAAACTTAGTTCTAATGTATTGTGCATGCTAGATTAGGTCATCCTCACTCTCGTGCTTTAGGGTAAATGTTGCCTAATCTATCTTTTAAGAATGATAGTTGTGAATCTTGAATTCTTGGCAAACAAGGTAGTTTTGTGTTTACTATTTTATGACTTATTTATGAGCATTGCTTTGATCTAGTACACTCTGTTGTTTGGAGAGCACTTTGTGAATCTAGAGAGAACCATACATATTTTTTTCACTTTCATAGATGAAAAATCAAATATAAATAACTTACATTGATTCAATCCATAGATAGGGTGCTATAAGCTTTCATTAACTTTTAAAATTACATCACTAACTATTTCAATGCCAAGATTAAAATCTTCAGGTCAGATAATGGTGGGGAGTAGACAAGTCATCCTTTCAAACATCATCTAGCAAAATATGGAATCGTCGATTAAAAAAGTTGTTCTTACACATCACAACAAAATATAGTGGATGAAAGGAAGAATATACATCAAATGAAGGTAGCAAAGAGCATGATGCTCCACACCAGTGTCCCAAAGAGATTTTGGGGTGATGATGTGGTGTCATCATGCTATCTTATTAACTGGATACCAACTAGAATCCTTCATATGTCTCTCCTTATGAAGTAATAAATAAGATCAGATCCTCCATTGATCATCTACATGTGTTTGGGTGCCTTTATTTTGTCTTGATACCAGGAGAACAAAAGAACAATTTTGAAGCCAAGAGTGTTAAAGCAATGTTCATAGGATACTCGGCCGATTAGAAATGGTATAAGTGATATTCACTAGAGATTAGGAAGATGTTGGTTTCAAGGAATGTCAATTTTGTGGAATCTAGAGGGTACTATGATGGATCTGGGATAACCTAAAGGATATCTCCCATGCACCCTCATATTAGGCAAATAAACCGAGAAACATTATGGAAAGTCTTTGAATTAGTCATCCTAAAGAAAGAGAGGAAACAAGAAGATCATCTACTCCTCAAGACGCTGAAGCAGTAGTAGAAGAAGCCCATCAGAGCATCCGCAATGGGGGATCCTTAGGGAGAGTTCTTAGGAAAAAAATAATTAAATAATTAGTAGACCCCATGAATAGTTAAGAATTTGATCCTTAAAACCCCTCCCTAAGGACCGATCCTTAGGAAATCCTTACACTGTTTGCGGGCCCCCGCGACACGTGGCGGCCCGCGATTAGTTGATTTTTTTTTTAATAATCTGAAAATGAAAAATAAAAATAAAATAAAAAGGAATAGTTAAGGATCCACAATGGGTAACACCATTGTGGATGCTCTCATGATCTTGAAGGGTCAATCAGCCAGAACCAGAAGAATACATGCATTAAGATGGTTCAAAAGCTCACGATTCAGATGGTCTAGAAGAGAAAATTCACCAAGATCATGCTCAAACTCATGAGAATGAGGAAAATATGAAGAAGAACAAGTGCATCCAGTGAGGAGAACCAGTAGGACTAGGAAACCATCTTATTGGGTGGATACAATAGTGTATTTCCACAATAATGTTATGGCTCACCCAATTTAAACCATTTGGTCTCTAGCACATTACCCTATGGATCATCAAGCTTTCATGAGCATCCTGGATCAACAGAAAGTGCCAAAGTCTTATCAGTAAGATATGAGACATAAGGTATGGAGGGATTATGTTGGTGAAGAGACAAAGGCTATGGAAAATCTGGTGTGAGTCTGAATTATCAAAAAGTAATAAAGCAGTGACAAGCAAGTAAATCTTCACTATCAAGTATCTGAGGAAAGGAAAAGTTGAAGACACAAGTCAATACTAGTAGCTAGAAGATTCTCTTAAACTTATGAGGAAGATTACATAGACACCTTTGACCATAAGCTAAATTTCATATCATTTGCAATGTTTTCTCACTTGCAACCAACCTAGAATGGGAGTTGTGGTAGATAGTTGTGAAGAATTCCCTCCAAAGACAGTTAGAAGATAAAGTTTATAAGCATCCTTTTCTTGGACTAGAGTACTTAGTCAAACTAGAGTATCTAGTCAAACTAGAGTATCTAGTCAAACTAGAGTATCTAGTTAAACTATAGTATCTAATCAAACTAGAGAATGTTCTGAGGCTCCTTCTCTCTTGTATGTTTATATAAGTGATTATATGTAGAACCTAAGAAACTATGAAAATAACTATTTCTCTCTCTATATAGGTCATGTTCTTTTTAAGAACGCTGCGACCAGCGGTGACGATCCAAAAACACACTACGACGGAAATAAATTAGAGGTATATGAAATTCAAGTAGTCACACATAAATTGATGAATGAAGAAAAAATGAGACTCAGTGACCATAGTTTTTTCAGCGGTCCTTTTATTGTTAGATGGTTGTCGTAGCGATCGTAAAAACAAGTTGAGGTTGTTTCACGAGTGCATGTTGACTGTGATGATAAGCTTAACTTTTCGATCGCTGCCGTTGCAACCAGCGTCCTTCAAAAATAGGGCCATATTCTTACTTGTGACAAACAACAATTCCACTCTCTCTTTACTCATAGATTATTTATTCTCTATTTCTTATTTTCTTGAGTGTCTTCTCTGTTCTTCATAAAACTAATAATTTTTAGACAGAGTTCGTAGAAAATAAGATATTTTTACAAGTTAGAAATGCATGTAGCAAAGGAATCTCAAATGACCATGTGACTGGGTCAGTGCCAACCCATAGTCTATGGTAGCTTAAAACACGTAAAGATGGCCTTTTAAGAAGTTGACATATATTCCAAAAACTGTTTGAATATAAAGAAAAATAAAATGATGTAACATGATACGTGATGAAAGAAGAAATATACCAAAAGATCAAAGAAAAAAGTATAGAAAGGCTCGATTATTGTACTCGTGATGAAAGAAGACATATGTATCCAACTTATCAAACGTTTATGTTCTGATAATTGCCCCTTTAATTAAGAATATTTTGTTGTGGTTTAAAGCAAACTAAAATTTAACCTGCACGTTCGTGCAAATATTTATTATCTTATAAATGTATAAGTTCAATATTATCATAAATATTTTCAATACATGACTTATATTTTCATGATATACATTATATAATTCTTTAATCTTATTATTTAAGTTTCTTATTACAATATATAGTGACTTGTTTTATACATTTTAGTTTTGTTAATTGTATTACACTCTGAGTTCGGTATAATAAATCACAATCTGAAATAATTAAATAAAGAATCTTTTTCAAAATATATTTTTAAAGATATATAGTGGTAAATATAAACTTTAACCTATGTTATTAATTTTTTTTATAAAAATATTACATAGTTTACAAATTTTAACATGTTTTAATAGTGAATGATAATTTATTTAAACGAAATTTTTTTAAAATAAAATAAAATTGGTTCATTCAGAAATTTAATTAATTTTTCATATTTAATTCATATAATATTTCTATTTTGATATAATCTATACTATAATTATAAAATTTAGAAAAATACCTTAGATTTTTTATAGTAAGATGGAATTAACATTAATTTATAATAATATATTATTAATTATGAAATTATATAATTTATTATTTAATATAACATATAAAAATTTATTATAATTTTGTTAGATTTTTCTCAATAGATTTGGATTTTTATAACTTATAATAACTTATAGTTAAATTGA
>CAJHQP010007078.1:0-34277 GCA_905132765.1 Moricandia arvensis | reverse complement strand
CAGTTCCAAAGACTCCTTATGAAATGTGGACGGGAAGAAAACCTAGTTTAAGACATCTAAGTGTATGGGGATGCCCAGCAGAAGTAAGGCTATATAATCCACAAGAAAAGAAACTTGATTCTAGGATTGTCAGTGGGTTTTTCATTGGCTATCCTGAAAAGTCAAAGGGGTACATTTTATCGCCCTAACCATAGTACGAGAATAGTTGATTCGGGTAAAGCTAGGTTCATTGAAAACGGTGAAACTAGTGGGAGTGGTGAAACACGAAAGGTGAACATTAATGAAATTCAGGTTAAAGTTTCTTCACCTGTAGTTCCACCTGAGGTAGTTGTTCCTATTGTTGCATCAGAGTTTAATGACACAATAGGACAACATAATAATGTGCCAGTCCCACTAGCTGAAAATACTGTTGATGAACCTGTCATAGTTCAAGAAGAGAATAGTGAACCACAAATACCTTTAAGGCGATCTGGAAGAGAAAGAAGATCTGCTATTTCAAATGATTATGTGGTTTATACTATCGAAAATGAATGTGACTTAAGCATGGATGAAGATCCGATCTCATTCAAAATGGCCATGGAAAGTGACAATTCTGGAGAGTGGTTTGATGCCTCAAAAGAAGAAATGAAATCTATGAGTGACAATCATGTATGGGACTTAGTAGAGTTGCCCGATGGTTTCAAAACCGTTGGTTGTAAATGGGTCTTTAAGACAAAACGCGACTCAAAAGGTAACCCTGAAAAGCGCAAGTCTCGACTTGTTGCTAAAGGTTACTCCCAAAAGGATGGCATCGACTATAAAGAGACATTCTCTCCTGTTTCAAAGAAGGATTCTCTTAGAATTGTTTTGGCTTTGGTGGCTCATTATGATCTTGAGCTTCACCAGATGGATGTGAAAACCGCTTTTCTAAATGGAGATCTTGAGGAAGAAGTATATATGGACCAACCTGAAGGTTTCGTGGTCGCAGGAAAAGAAAATTTGGTGTGTAAATTGAGAAAGTCAATATATGGACTAAAACAAGCTTCTCGACAATGGTATATAAAGTTTAATGATACCATCACGTCATATGGTTTTGTAGAGATCATTGTTGATCGATGTATCTACATTAAGATCAATGGGAGTAAGTTTGTGATATTAGTTTTATATGTTGATGATATTTTGCTTGCTGCAAACAACATGGGTATGTTACATGATGTAAAGAAGTATCTCTCTAAGAACTTTGAAATGAAAGATATGGGTGAGGCATCTTATGTGATCGGGATAGAAATCTTTCGAGATAGATCACAAGGATTGTTAAGCTTGTCTCAGAAAGGATATATCAATAAGATCTTAGAGAGATATAGAATGGAAAAATGCTCTCCAAGAATAGCTCCAATTCAGAAGGGGGATAAGTTCAGTAAAATGCAATGTCCTAAGAATGAATTGGAGCGTAAAGAAATGGAAAGAATTCCTTATGCATCAGTGGTTGGGAGTTTGAACTATGTTCAAACATGTACTCGACCTGATATCAGCTTTGCTGTTGGAATGTTGGGTCGATATCAAAGTAATCCCGGAATGGAACACTGGAAAGCTGCAAAGAAGGTTCTCAGGTATTTGCAAGGCACCAAAGAGCACATGCTTACATTTAGGAGATCCGATCAGCTAGAAGTCACTGGATATTTAGATTCAGACTATGCCGGATGCGTTGATAGCAGAAAATCGACGTTTGATTATTTGTTCCTGTTAGCTGAGGGAGAAATATCATGGAAGAGTGGAAAGCAGTCTGTCATTGCTACTTTCACTATGGAGGCTGAATTTGTGGCATGCTTTGAGGCCACAATTCATGCGTTATGGCTGCGGAACTTTATCTCAGGGCTTCGGATTGTCGACACTATAGGCAAGCCGCTGAGAATTTATTGCGATAATTCTGCAGCTGTCTTCTTTCCAAAGAACGACAAGTACTCGAAGGGTGCTAAGCACATGGAGTTAAAGTACTTGTCTGTTAAAGAAGAAGTTCAAAAACAAAGAGTGTCATTTGAGCACATAAGGACGAACATGATGGTAGCGGATCCGCTAACTAAAGGTTTACCACCCAAGGCGTTCAATGGCCATGTAGAGCGTATGGGTATTATAGATAAGGCTTTGCTATTTTAGTTATTGATGCTCATTATGTATTTGACACAGAGAATTCACTTAAAGATTATGTTTCTGATTTATTAATTATGTTATCATTAAAGTATGTGTATACACTTATGGTTTGTAGATAACATATGTTGGGTTTGAGAAATAAAGGTTCTTCTCCTGTAAGGATTGATATAAAATTGGAATTGGTTTGTGATACATGGAAGGGACTATGTCGTTTAATGACATACAACCGCCATGATTCGATCAATTTAAATTTTAGTAAAGATCAAATGAACTTGATGTAAAGTGCACATTAAAGTTATTGAACCCTTAAGACGACACAAAGGTCAAGTGGGAGAATGTAAGAATATTTTATATTCTTTGTGACCTATGTGTATATTGGTTTAATATAAAGTTCAAGTTCATATTAATGTTTTTAGATTCTAATATAAAAGACGATACCGTGATGGATCAGTTTCGATTAATGAGTTAGAATCCGGGTGTATTGATAACCCTCCTACTTTACCTTATATTTATAAATGTCCTTAATCTCATTATTATATACATATATGTAAGAGGTAATAATAAAGAAATATATTACTATAAGATTTAATGCATATAACTATATTATGGTGCACTAAAATAATTAAATTGCTGAAAAGGTGTGTTGGAGAGTTGTGTTGCTTAACACAAAAAAACCCTTGACATATCTATAACAATAAAGTTGACTTATCTCTCTTCTCCTTGCGCCACATCATCTGGAAGAAGAGGGCATTTTATGACACGTCAGCATTCTTCCTCGGTCTGCAACTTATCACGAGTTTAATGTGGACCACACTTAAGTTAGTATTTAGATGATAAAGGCCCAATCTCACATATGAACACCAAGCCCAATGTAGCTTTTCTCCTACTTTGAGGGTCTGCTTGAAACTCCTAAATTGAAACTACATCAAGTTTGATGTAGGCGTAACGGTTTTTCGTATTCATCGAAACGTTTTTCGTATTCATCGAAACGTTATCAACTTATCATTAAGATTTGCCTTTTAACTCTCTCATTGAAGCTCTCCCACAGCGTCAATTAAAGTTACTCTTTCTCAATTTCCATCACTGATCCCTAATTTTTTCAATTATAAATAGGGATGCAGGATACTCAGAATCTCACCATTCACCAGTTTCAACACTTCTGCTTCATTACAGAGACGGTAGTAACATGTCTTCTGCATTTCTGGGAAGTATGGAACAGTGAAGAAAGCAGGGAAACTGATGAGAGTTGACATGCTTCCGCTTGATGAGAAGGTTTGGCTAAATCTTTTTCTTTTTAGCTTTTGACAATCTATGTCTGCCTGCTAAAGTAGGTTTGCTTTTTTTCTAAACGAAGTTGTTCTATAGTTTTTTTTGGCTAATTTGTTCTTCCTTTAGTTGTAAAACTTTGATACCAACAACAATGGCTAATTCCTACATGGTTCTTGCCAACTTGAAGGCTGGTCATTGTTCAAAAGCTGCTGAGATCCGCCTTCTCAGGTTCTGTGACGCTTCGAATGTTAAGATAGGGGGGTACTGATGAGTGTCAACATACTCTTCCTGAAAATATTTCTGCTTCGTTTTGATTATCAGACTAAACTCATACACCATTTCTCTTACTGTCAACTCCATCTTGAAGCCTTCTTGGAAGATTGGGAACCAACAAAAGACTCATTTTTGAGTATATATATTCTGGTAATAATTACATAAACTCTTGTCTGAAATGAGACTTGAATTGTTGTTTTGATTCTTTCACTTTGCAGTGGTAAGAGTTCTTGGTGTGAGTCTGTTAAAGATTCTATTGACTGAAACCGAACTCCATGGCAGAAGGAGAAGGGAAAATTTTCAGATTATCTTGGAAAACAAATCCCTTTGGTTTGGTTTAATAAAGGTTTTGCTTCAAAATTCTTTTCATTTGCAACAGATGAATGCACACAGTTAATTAATTTTTTTTTTTTTGAAAATTATGATACAGAAACTGAGACCATACTTTCACATCTTGCGTATGAAGCAGGGTACTCAACAACATCCGCAGAAAGAGTGTCGAGAATCCTTGGTAGACCATTTTTTAAGAGAGTTGACACTGTGATTAAATGTTTCTGCTGTAAATTTGGATTTGTGAGTATATAATTTCCTAACGTCAAACTGGAAATTAAATTATATGGTGAACTAAAGAGATGAGAACAGTTTCCAGTACTGTTGAATGGAAATGATGTATACCTACTCGACCTGTTTTTTTTTTTTTGGTGTTGAACCTGGTGAGTTTATGAGCACTCGCTGAGTTCCTCTACGTTTACGTTATTTGGAGTTTTCAAGCGTGTCCCATGCCCTATGTATAGGATTTGACTTCACCATATTATTGGTGAATATGTATTGATTATGTCAAGTTTAACTTAATTAGTCTTCAGATGCTATAGATGTATATGTCGATGAAGTTTTTGTGTTAGTGTGTCTTTGATGTTATGATGCTTTTGGGATTGCCTGACCGTTTTATGTAACGTACGTTTCTCTGTGGTTACATAACTTTGTGGTTGTTGAACAGTCCTAATGAGCCTCGCAAATGGGTTCAGAAGTTATGTGGGAATTAAAGCTAAACTCCAAGTGGATTCATGTTAATTTCGCTCACTAAACTATTTATTTAGGCAACCCGTGTGAAGGTGCATTTGAACTACAAGAAAGGTCTCAAGCTTTAAAGATACAAAGTAAAAGAAAAATACATTGAATAGGAGTTTTACCATAATCACGCAGCACCAGTGGAGCAACCGTCCATTGCAAGTTTAGCACACAGCATCATGCACTTAACTTAATGGTCAACTCATTATGTTTAAGTGTACTCAAAGACAGATATGAACAAAAAAATGTCAATGGTTTATATAACACTTGGTTCTATATGTGAGCATCCTACGACAAGCATTATCCGCTTTCCAGTCTTAATTGCTATGCGATTCCAACCGACTTTGCTCTGAATTTGTCATTTGGTTGCTGTTTTTATCGTTTTTCCTGCAAAGCTTACTAAATGAGGTTTTGTGGTTTGGTTTACAATTTTACTTTTAATTCCAACGAATTTGTGGTTAACAAAAATTGTGTTTTCTTTTTTTGTTACAAGGTTAAGACTTCGTCTTCACTTCCTAAATCAATAAGTGGACCTAAAAACAATATGCAAAATATGTAAAACCAAATTATGTAATATTCCTTCTCAATAAAATTTATGTAATATTCAATACAAATTATAACAAGACGTTTGACATAAAAGAACTATAAGAACCCCAAAGATCTACTTAATAAAAATAGGTTTCAGTTGAACTTAAAACTTATGATCTAACAAATCTATATTATATAATAGTAACTATTTTTTTATTCTTAAACTTGTCAAGATTATATAAAGTGACAAACAAACTTATTATGTCAAACTCATTTTTAAAATTTGTTTCACTATTATAGGCAAACTATTGTTCTCCTCAACACTAGAAACGTGTTTCTACTTACAACAACATTGATGGTATACAAGGTTTCATAAAGAGGAACAAATTAAACTCCCATACATAAAGTCGTCGTTTAACTTCCTATCTAACGACAAATAAAAATTTCATCAAAACTCAAAATTTAAACGATAAAATAGTTCATGTGCCCATATTGTACTATGGCAAACTCTAAAAAAGTTTATATTACCTAAGACTAATTGCTTAATTTTTGGTATTCAAACAACAAATTTTATTCTAAGCTTTAACATGCTGAATATGAACCATGTTTTGGTCTCAAAGATCAAAGCTTCATTTCACGCATTACAACTTAATTCCTAAGTTACACCTAAGAAATATACGACCCCACATATCACGCCCATACGTCCGTCAAAAAACAAGCGTTACCGAAACACCACCACTCAAAACATAATGTAACACTCTCACATTAGTATGGTAAAGAACACAACAATATCATTGACTAATAACCAATAACCATATCAACAATCCGCGCGAAGCGCGGACAAACCACTAGTATATAAATAAAAGCCTTGTGCATTATACATTTTCTCTCTGCACGTAAGAGAAAGTAACAAGAGTTACAAAAACACACAATAGTAATATTGATTATCAATCAAAGGAGATTAAGGAAGGTTTTGGGATTTTTTTTCCATCAAAGAAATCACCAAAAAGAGAAGGTTAAAGAGGAGAAAATCAATTGGTGGAATTGCATCCAAGCATGGATCAAGGTTAGTGTTTTTCTACCCTCTTTAAAAATTGTGTTAGGATTGAATTAAGACAAATCTAAATTAGGTCTTGGGTAGATTTCATAATAGAAATCATAAAATTAAATAACATCTTAGTCAAAGATGAGTGCTGAGCTGATGGCGCTGAGTAGCGGTGAATTAAACCGATTTAGTGGGTCTAATTCCTTATTTGATGAGCTTTTGTGGAGGGGTGTAATCCATCTCTAACAGCTGCAATGAAGACAATGTAGCAGTTGTTGTGAGGTACTGAGCTCTAACCTAAGTTTAAGACATATTTTTGCCAGCATCTAGACACACACTGAGGAAATAAATCACTTACACAATCACAACAACCCGTAATATAGGTATCGTGTTCAGCTGGTGGTCACAGATTCACAGCTGGTAATCAAACATGAACCAAGGAAAAACAAAGAAATTTGCTGAAATATAACAAATCTGCAGACGACTGAAGGCGGATTCTATTGGAGAGCAATAACGATGATCACTTTACCAACCATCGACATGAGTTCTTTGTTTCCTGTGCTAATAACAAAACACTTTACAAAAGTCAGTTTTCCTTTGTGTAGTAAACAAACAAAAAATTACAAAATTAAGATTGTATGAACGCAAATTATACTATAAGGTCAATTGAATAATAGTAAAACCATTTACATAAATAATCCAATAAATATAAAATACCGATATAAAAATTTGGAAAGAAAAATGAGTTTGCAGAGACGAGATACTCTTTCATTAATTTTGTAAACGCGATGTAGTGTCATGTTTTGCATGACATTCCAAATCCCATGACATAATTGCATATATTTTTGTCTCTCATCATTAGAGAACATAACATGTCAAACCTTATTTGTGCTGTACTCTCAACTAAAAACATAAAAAGATAGTATTCACAATGGGAGAAAATTTGTTATGTTTATGTGTAGTATATAATGCAATATAGGAGAAGTGCTTTATATGCTTCTCATCAATGGCAAAGATATTTGTAAATCATAAAATTACTTTGGATTTGATCCAAATCATTAATAGGGTATTAGACTAGTTGTCAATTTATCAAATTACGAATTCATTTTAATTCAAAACCTATCTGAATCAAAATTTAATTTGGTTCAATTTGGTTTAATGCGAACACATTTTAATCAAATATATCTGTAGAATAATATACCATAGTATATTTATTTTTTGTACTATCTTATTACTTCTCCATATGTAAACAAGAGGCCTACCACCTCAAGTTTTTAATACAGGATATTTACTAGTTTTTAAACATAGTTAAATTTTTAAGTTTTACTAGCTTTCCAAGCCAATTATTTTGGACCAACATTTCTTATTCAAACTAACTTCATTTTTGATATATGAATACACTATCTTTAGGGCTGGGCAGATAAACCGAATCTAAAAATCTAGACCAAATCCGACCCGATAAAAGTGAACTCAAACCGATCCAAACCCGATTTAAATACCGAATGGATTTTATTCTACGGTATTTCGGGTTATGAGTTTTCCCAGAACCAGAACCAAAGTCAAATGGATATCCGAAAAACCAAAAAAATCAAAAAACCAAAAAAGAACTTGTACCAAACTTGATATCAGTCCCTATTATGCTTCCAATATACACTAAGATTATGTAGTACTTCGCGCCCTGCGCAGGGTGCGCAGGGTGACTATTTTTTTTTTGAAAACATGAATTTTAATTGAAAATATTATATTTTTTTTATAATTAGATAGAATAAATAGAATGAATAGAATGGTGCACAATTTTTTTTACAGTTAGTAGTGATTGTATATATTAATAAAACATTAGTTGAGGTTTTCCTACAAATTTAGTGATATATAATGTAATTTAAACTAATAGTTAAGTAACATATAATAAAGAAGTTATAACTCACATATCTTGTTATTTTGTATAATTTATAACCGTAAGTTAGTTTTATATGAATGCTATATTGTTTGTCATTGCATAAAAAATAAATAACACTTTATTTGTAATAAAAATTTGAAGAGAATAATCATAAATACATAATGGAGTTTATTTATGAAGATATTTATGTAGTTTTTTGAAACATTTAGCTCAAAAATCCATGCAGGTGTCAAAAATTTTTAGAAGGACATGCTATTAGTGTGAACAAAATAAATTGTAGTAATTTTTAGAAGCGTTTTTCTTGTGACACATCATACTTTAAAAAGAATTTTCTGGTGATAACACGTCATGTTATTAGTGTGAACACATTACATGGTTCTATTTAAAAATGCGTACCGTTTAATATATAGGGGATATTGTTGAGTACCTAAAATAATTATCTATTATATAAATAATTAATTAAAATACTTAGTTTGATATAATTTTGGTATTTGGTCAATATTGATGTTTTTATGTTGTGACAATTGCATTTAAATTTTAATTATGAATAAGTTTGCTTCTAAAGTTTAAAAATGTTTTCTTAAGGTTAAAAGATTGTTTCTTACGTTTATGGAGTTGCTAATCGTTAATTTTATTATGTTTACATTTATTTATGTATGATTCTTGTGCGTACAAGGCTTTGTTATACACTACAAGAAAACATGGCATATTCCGACGGACATTTCGACGAAGACGTATATCCTCGGAAATTTTCGACGGAATTCCGACAAAATTCCGAGGAAACTGAAAAATTTATTTTCCTCGGAATGTCGTCGGAAATTTCTGAAGACATTCCGAGGAAAATAAATTTGTCGGTAGAAACCGAGAACATTATGAGGAAAAGTTTTTCGTCGGTTTTTTTCGACAAAATTCCGAGGAAGCTATCCGTTAAAAGAGCCGTTGTGGGTAGCCGTTGTGATGTAGAATAATTCCGAGGAAATTCCGAGGAGTCATCGGAATTTCGTCGGAAATGTCGGCGGTATTTCATCTATAAATACAAGCACCCCTCACCCTCTTCATTCACTCAATATTTCATCTTCTCACTCACTTTACACACGAAATATATTCAAAAAACCATGTCTTCTTCAAATTATTATCGTTCTTGGATGGATCGACCTCATATGGATCCTAACACAAGATTGCTTACGGATGAATATCAAGAAGGTATAGCCGAATTCATGGGGCTAATTCAACGACAACCGGAAGCGAAAACGAGTATGTTAAGATGTCCTTGCTCTACTTGTAAAAATAAAAAGGTTATAAAAGAGTGGAATGTTTGGACACATCTATATTTGAATGGGTTTACACGAAGTTACAAAATTTGGTATCATCATGGAGAAACTGATTATGAGTATGGTAGTACTAGCGAACCTTGGACTGCGGATAGGTTAGAAGAACCAATTAGAACGGATGTAGATTATGGTGTAGGTACTGAGCAGATGGTACATGATCATTTTAGAGAGGAAGAATTACCCAATGCAGAAGCTAGGAGATTTTTTGATATGTTGAATGCAGGCAAACAACCTTTGTACGAATGTTGCAGAGATGGTCATTCGCCTTTATCATCTGCAACAAGACTGATGGGCATAAAAACAGATTATAATTTGGCTGAAGATTGTGTGGATGCGATTGCTGATTTTGTAAAAGGTGTTCTACCAGAAGATAATCTAGCTCCGGGTTCATACTACGAGGTTCAGAAACTCGTTGCTGGTCTTGGTTTATCGTATCAGGTAAGAGATGTATGCATCGATAACTGCATGATATATTGGAGGGCGAATGAGAACCGGCTTCAGTGCAAATTTTGTGGGAAGGCTCGTTATAGAGATACTAGTGGAAGAGTTCCAGTGCAATACAAAAAGATGTGGTATTTGCCGTTGACAGAAAGGTTGAAGAGGTTGTATCAGTCTGATGGCATAGCCCAACCAATGAGATGGCATGCAGAGCATTCAACAGATGGTGAGATTAGACATCCTTCAGATGCAAAAGTTTGGAAGCATTTTCAATCAACATATCCTGAATTCGCAAATGAGAGAAGAAATGTCTACCTTGGATTATGTACCGATGGTTTTAGCCCATTTGGCAAGCATGGAAGACAATATTCTCTATGGCCAGTCATTCTTACACCATACAACTTACCGCCAAACTTGTGCTTGCGCCGAGAGTTTTTGTTTCTCTCCATTCTCGTTCCCGGGCCAGAGCATCCTAGGAGATCACTTGATGTGTTTCTTCAGCCACTAATATATGAGTTGCAAAAACTATGAGTTCAAGGTGCTGAAACATACGATGTTTCATGTAAAGAAAACTTTCAAATGCGGGCAGTACCTATGTGGACAATAAGTGATTTTCCAGCATATGGTATGTTATCTGGATGGACAACACATGAAAGGTTATCATGTCCATATTGTCAAGATAACACAGATGCTTTCCAACTAAAACACGGAAGGAAAACATGTTGGTTTGATTGTCACAGGAGATTCCTACCACCTGATCATCCATATCGTAGGAGTAGGACTTTGTTTACGAAGAACAAGAAGGTCTTTGATAGTCCACCTCCGAAAATTTGTGGGGCCGATTTGTTGACACAGTTAAGAGATTTTGGTGCAGATAGGACGCTAGACGTTGGTGGACATGTGCATTATCCAGTAGATAGTGTTGGAGAACAACATAATTGGCATAAGAAGAGTATTTTCTAGGATCTACCATACTGGAAGGATCATCTGCTGCGTCATAATTTAGATGTCATGCATATTGAGAAGAACTTTTTTGACAATATCATGAACACGATCCTTAACTTCCAAGATAAAACAAAAGATAATTTGAAGTCAAGACTTGATTTAGTCGATATATGTGCTCGTTCTGAACTTCATGTTGATGAGAATGGTAGGGCTCCTGCTCCCATATACCGACTGGATGCAGCGGCAAAAGATGCGTTCTTTGATTGGATTTCAAACGATGTGGTATTTCCAGATGGTTACGCATCTAATTTGCGTAACTGTGTTGACAGAAGAGAAGGAAAGTTTGTCGTCTTGAAGAGTCACGATTGCCATGTAATGATGCAGCGCCTCCTTCTGTTTGCCTTCTTGGGACTTTTACCACGAAATGTTCATGAAGCAATTGCAGGGATAAGTGTTTTTTCCGTGATTTATGCACGAGATCTGTGACTCTAGAAGGTATCCAAAATTTGAAGTCTAACATACCTGTGATCCAGTGCAACCTCGAGAAGATATTTCCTCCATCATTTTTTGAAGTTATGGAGCATCTTGTTATTCACTTGGCAAGATAATTGGAACTTGGTGGTCCTGTGCAGTATAGATGGATGTATGTTTACGAGCGGTATATGTTTCATCTAAAGAAGAAGGTCAAGAATTTAAGCAAGGTGGAAGGATCTATTGTCGCACAAATGATCAATGAAGAAACTTCAAACTTTGCTGAGTACTACTTTCCAGCAGAAGTGCAGAAAAAAAACCGAAAACCTGCTCGGCATGATGATAGAGGTGAAAAGGCAACATATTATGTTACGGTTCCAAACATCTTCACAGATGTCGGACGACTCAGCGGAAAATCAAAGGACCGTCGACTTACTGAGCAGGAGCACAGTCATTTGCAAACATATCTGCTCACCAACTGCGAAGAAATTCTTCAATATGAGAGGTACATATATAAATATGTTTAACAATTATTATTTTTACAAGTTGTAATTTAAATCTTAATTAATTTCATTTATGTGTACATGATTTTCATGGCTGAAAAGCGGTTCACTCATAGACACGCCACAGAAGAGGAACTTGAAGAACTAAAGCAGAGAGAATTTGCTGCTTGGATGCTTGGTTATGTGAGAACTTTAACCCTTGTAATATTAATCACATGTTACAATAATCCTCAGAATATTTCTATAACATATTTTCTATCAATAGGTGTATGTTGCAATTGCCAGAGGTGAAACATTTGACGATTGGATACGCGAGATGGTGTGTGGACCACAACATGTTGTGAAGTCATATCTGAGATTTTGTACTCGAGGATATGCATTCACAACTCAAAAGAGGAGACGTTCAAGTACAACTTATGATGCTGGTGTCTCGTCTGCATCTGGAGATGATGTGTACTACGGGAATATACGCGAAATTTTGGAGCTCAAGTATCCAGGCATGGTTGGATTGCGGTGTACGATTTTCTATTGTGATTGGTATGATAACACTGCAGATCGAGGCGTGAGAACAGATGCATTTGGTGTTACATCAGTACATTCGCGACGAAAGCTGCAATATTATGATCCTTTCATTCTTGCTTCGCAAGCCGATCAGGTAGTTATATTACAATTACTAATGATTCATTCGTCTGTATATTACTATTACTAATTTACATATAATTAAATTTGTAATACCAAATACAGGTTTGCTATATCAAGTATCCTCGGGTTAGGAACAGAAATGACCCATGGGTCACTGTTATATCACTCAACCCGAGAGGGCGAGTTCAGGGAAGTTTTGATCAAGACCCACTACAACCAAGCACACCCGGAAACTTAAATGCAGCTGAAGATTTAGCAAACGCTGAGTTGGTAGTCGATTTAACCGACTTTGGAGAGGAAGCTGTTGTTCACGAAGAGGATGAACCTGTGATTGGAGAGTTTCACCAAGATTCAGATTCAGATTCATCTGGTGATAAATCGGAATCAGAATAGAAACCATGTGGTAAGGAGTTTTTCCTTATTTTCAAATCAATGTAGTAAAGAAAGGATGTCAATCAAATCCTAGATCTTCATTTAATCACTCTAGATCTTCATTTAGATATGTAGATATAACACTAACACCCTGGATCTTCATTTAATCACTCTAGATCATCCTAACCCATGAATCCAAAAGTGGACTACTCACTAATCATCTTTGTTACACTTACTCTCATGATGGAAAGAAGCATAATCAAGAATAATATGAAATGTAAAAGCAAGCAACAGAATATAGATGAATCGATTGGTGAAGTTGGTGGCCGCGAGACGTGCATCGATCGATGCAGTTTTGCTCAAAAACGCATCGACTGATGCGTTTTAATACAAGTTTTGGAGTTTGGTTCAATCGATCGATTGTATTTCTCAATCAATCGATTACTTTAGCACGGCTTCTTCCGCAGGATGTGCATCGATCGATGGGTTTTTGCTCATAATCCCATCGATCGATTGCTCATAATCCCATCACCATGTCATGTTTTTTTTTTAAATAAAACCGAGGAAATTCCGAGGAAATAAGGGTTAGTCCTCGGAATTTCCTCGGAAACACCTTTGTATATTTCGGGTTTGGGGTTTTAGGTTTAGGGGAACAGGTTCCTCAGAATTTCCTTGGAAATTTCCGAGGAAATCCCGAGGAAAGTGGTCATTTCGTCGGAATTTCCTCGGGAAATCCCGAGGAAAATAGATATTTTGAACCGAAAACATCGTTCTATGGTTAGAAATGAAAAACATACAACCACAAACCTTTCCTGAGTGTCTTAAACTGATTTTCAGTTCAAATGTTAGTTTATTTTCAAATAATAAACATTTTTCCGATTGTATGAACGAAACTTATACATTTCAAGAGAAACACTTATACAGTTTAATAAACGGAAAGGACAATACTTGTAATCGAATTCAAATTTTTGTAATTAATGGTTTATTCACATTTTTAGATGGATTGTCAATGTTATGCATTGGACAACTTTGAAATTGTGTAAGAAATGATCTAGGGTTCATAATCTGTTGCAGAGCCAATATCCCTTTTCCTCGGAATTTCCTCGGAATATTCCGAGGAAATTCCGAGGAAAATGAAATAGATTAGCCAATAAGGGGACATGCAGAGCATATCCCTTTTCCTCGAATTTTCCTCGGAATATTCCAAGGAAATTCCGAGGAAAAGGGATATGCTCTGCACAGATTATGATATTTTTGTCGTACTTATCAAAATTCCGAGGAAATTCCGACGAATGTGTTTTTGTTCGTCGGAATTTCCTCGGAAATTACATTACCCGGGAAACAGAACCGCCAAAAAATTCGTGAAAATCAAGTTTACTAATTCCGAGTAAATTCCGACGACCATTTTCCTCGAAAATTTTCGTGTCTATTTACCCGAAACCTTTCTTCTTCCCCATTTCTCTTATCTCTCTCTCGAATTCCGGCGAAGCTCTTCTCATTTCCGCCATTATTTCCGGTCAAACTTCTCCATTCCTCCCCAAAACCTAATTCTAAACATGTAAGCTCATTATCCCACTCTTTTTGGTTATTTTTGTTAAGTTTTTGGATGAAATTTATGATTTTAGGTTTCGTAGATTGTTGTTTTTGGATTTAGAATTGTTAGGATTTAGGATTGTCAGGATTTAGGTTTATGTTGTTAGGATTGTTTGGATTGTGGATTGTTAAGTTTATAAATCTATTTTTAGGTTTATAAAAACGTTTAAAACGTTTTTAATATTTATAAAACGTTTATTAATATTTATAAAATATTATTAATATTTATAAAACGTTTTTAACATTTATAAAACGTTTTTGATATTTATAAAACGTTTTTAATATTTATAAACCATTTTTAATATTTATAAAACGTTTTTGATATTTATAAAACGTTTTTAATAGTTATAAAAATATTTTTATATTTATAAAACGTTTTTAATATTTTTAAAACGTTTTTTATATATATAAAACATTTTTTATAGTTATAAAACGATTTTTATATTTCTAAAACATTTTTTATAGTTATAAAACGATTTTTATATTTATAAATTGTTTTTAATATTTTTAAAACATTTTTTTATATATTTAAAACGTTTTTTATATATTTTAAAACGTTTTTTATGTATTTAAAACGTTTTTTATAGTTATAAAACAATTTTTATATTTATAAAACATTTTTAATAATTTTAAAACGTTTTATATATATATAAAACGTTTTTTATAGTTATAAATTGATTTTAATTGTTATAAAACGATTTTGTATATTAAATCTACTTTTAGATTCTTATATGTATAAACCTATTTTTATATTTAATAAAATCTTTTTTAGATTTTTATATGTATATTTGCCATTTTTAAAAACTATTTGTAAAACTTTGTTTTACAAATAGGTCTAGTGGCGAGAACCAAGGTAGAGTTCGCCATTCTACCCCACGAGGTCGTAGTGGTTCGTCCTCCCGCTCTTGAGCTTCTTTAGCTTCTCTGAACCAAGGTGCAGACAAGTATGATCACCCTCTCGTTCCTCCGGTTGTTCCGGGAGTCATGACTGTTGAACAGTTGGTTCAGCAGCCGGGTCGAGAGAATCTTCTCTTTCTCACTCCGTATCCACAAGGCCGACACCAAACTTGGTAAAAAAAATTTTGGTCACCCTCTCGTTCTTTTTTGTTTTTATTTTCAATTTTATTTCATTATATTTTTTCATTCCTATTTTTTCTCTTATTTTAGGTTCGATCGATCAGGCAACGGGATCAACACCTTCATCAACCGGATGATGTATTCGACCCTCAAGAAGGGATATCCTACCTTCAACAGCTTTCCTTCTGAGGATCGGGAAATGTGGTTCCGTCAGTTCGCGGTAAATTTTATTTTTTTAAACTTTTTTTTAATCTTTAACATAAACTTTTTACTAATTGTGTATTTTTTCAGCAAGAATTCAACTGGAATTCTGATCAGACGGACTTCATCCGTCACCACTTCAACCACAAAGTCATGGATAATTATGGGAATCAAATCTATGAGTGGAAGAAGAAGTGGAACAAAGGAAAGACACCGAAATCGATTAACGAGACGGTGTGGGGGCGGAGTTGATATAATACTGGGAGAAGGAGACGACGCAAGACCGATCAGTGACCAACTCTGGCAACCGCAAGAGCGAGCGTCGCGGAAAGGGCATGTACAAGCACAACTTGGGTGCCCAGAGTATTCACACTCTCGGAGATCGAATGGTAAGTTAAATCTATTTTTATTTCAAATCTTTAAACATTTTTATTTCAATTTTAATGCATTTCTTACATTTTTTAGGCGGAAGAAAATGATGGTGAGCCGGTTGATGATCTCGCCCTAATGAGGAGGGCGTATATCAACAGACAGACCGGCGAGATTTCTGATGGTCTTGTCAGGGAAGTGGTCGACCTGGTCCAAAGCCAGAAGGATGATGAAGAGTTCCGTCTATCTCAGCTTGTCTCTGATGAGGACGCCACTACCGCTGGTTCCAGCAACCTGGCTCGAGGTCAAATCAACGAACTGATTGAATCGGTAAGATCTTCATTTTTATTTTTATTATATTTTCATTTTTATCTTTATTGCTACTAAAATCATTATATTTTCTTTTCAGGCGGTTCCAAAGAGAAAAGGGCGTTTGTTCGGTTTGGGTCGTCGATCTCCATCAGTTACTTCTTCTTCATCAGCGCCTTTTGTTGATCCGGCCCTTATGGAGCAGCTATAGAACAAGGATGAACGGATCTCAGCATTGGAGACCCAGATGGCCGCCCAACAAGCTAAAGTGGACGCAGCTGAGAGGGCGAATGCACAAATGATGGAAATGATGAGACGGATGTTCCCCGACCAGTTTTAGTTTCTGTTTTTTTTTAATAAAACTTGTTTAATGTTTTTTTAATTTGTAAAACTTTTAATATTATAATATGTTTTCTATTTGAGATTAAATTTTATTTTTAAAAATTAAATTAAAAATACAAAATATATTAAAAATTAATTATTTAAAAAAAAATAGTTTGCAATTATTCCGAGGAACTGAATCCCTCAGAAATTTCCGAGGAAAAAATTCCTCGGAAATTTCCGAGGATACCGTTCCTCGGAAACTTCCGAGGAAGATATTTCCTCGGAATTTCCGAAGGGCTCTTTTCCTCGGATTTTTCCTCAGTTTATACTTTTCCGAGGGAAGTCTTTCTTCGGAAATTTCCGAGGGCATCTTGCCCTCGGTGATTTCCGAGGAAACCTTTCCTCGGAAATTTCCCGAGGAAATTCCAAGGAAATTTCCTATGAAATGTTTCCTCGGAATATCCTCGGAATGTCCGAGGAAATTCCGAGGAAATATATTTTTCCGACCAGTTATTTCCGACGACCAGTTTCGTCGAAATACCGTCGGAATGTTACTTTTCTGATGAAACTCCGACGAATATAGTCGTCGGAATAACGCTGTTTTCTTGTAGTGATATTTCATGTCATGTATAGTTTAGGGACGAGTCTCGTATGATTGAAAGACGATCTTGTATGTTGATATACGGGTCTCCTAGGTCTCCTACTACAAAAAATGTTTATTGATAACACAATATTATAGCAGAAAGTTTAAAATGCTATGGAAAATCAATTTTATGTGTTTTGATTTATATTAACAGCAATTAAATATCTCTATTGGAGAAAATTAGTAATTGGCAATTGAAAATAACTTATACCGCGGAAATTTAAGTGGAAATTATATAAGCGCCAAAGGTATAACACTTTTCCCTCTTCAAAAACACATTCTCTATACAAAGAAAAAAAATAGGTTTGACAAAAAAGAGTCACGAAAAAAAAACCCGCAAACACTCTCAATTGGAACCCTATCGAGCATCTCATTCTCTAGCCTCTAAACTCGGATCTAGATTTCAAACTTTCTCTCATTTTCTTTATCTTCTTCTTCCTCCTCAGTCTTCGCTGAGTTATCTAGGTTTTCTTTATATGTGATTTTCTTCTTGTTCAGGCTTTCGATGTTCTTTGTCAGGTAATGTCCTAATTCCTATCTTTTCCGGCTTGCTTAATGATAGGGCCTTATATTTACCACTACTGTGTCATGATATCAGCCCTATTTAGAGTCTATTATATGTGTTTGGAGTATGTTTTATAGTAATTTCAGGTTCATGTACGTTCTGGAGAACTTTGGTGATTCTGGAGCTTTTAGAGATGCAGAACTGCGCAGACGCGTCAAATATTTAGCTATGGATGGAGATCTTCCCACGGTAAGATTGTGCTCATATGTGGGCAAAAGATATATCTTTGAGTTATCTTTCAATTCCACCGGTTTGAGATCCATTTGACGGTTAGATCTAAAGTTATGCCTGATTTACTGAAGAGTTGTTTGTCTACCTTGCGAGAGGAAGCTGTCGAGAAGATGAATGAGTGTCGATCCACGGCCCAGGCTTGGTGTCGATAGATGGTGATCACAGAAGACAGGTCTGACTTGTTTTATTGCCGACTTAAGCCCATAAGCCACCACAATTTACCATAATACCCCTGGACGAATGTTAGACCTAATTTATGTAGTTTTTTTAAGCCATTGTTGACGGCTAAACTTTATATTATTGATTGTCTTAGTTTTGGAGAGAAGATCAATTCTCCTTCAGAGATAGATTGGAACTCCTTTGGTTTTATATTGATTTCTATATCTATTACTTATTCAGACTATGGATTGTGTTATAGCTTCCATGTGTGAGTAATTATCCAATTAGGTTTAGGGATTTCATGTTCTTAATGTCAAACTAATATTCATAGGATTTCTAGGTTATCTATAGATCTCTACACCAGGGTGGCTTGTAATACTAGGATCTAGAGTAGTGGAATAGCACGAGAGTATGACTGATTACTTGAACGTAGAATCATAGGACAATTAAGAGGCACGAGAGTGCAATTGATCAACGGAACCCGAGCCCTGTGTGGATTAGATATCTAGGCGCATACGAGAGTTAGTCTAGGATCTAGTTTAACATTATCGATATGTGTGTTAATGCTTGTTGGGGTAGCATCGATCGATACCCAAGCATTGGTATCAATCGACGCTCGATCCTTGTTTGCATGCGAGAACTGGAACATAGAACTTAGGCATCTGATTAGTAATTGCATGCGAGAGCTGGATTACTTGCTTATTGAATTCGAGTTCTAGAATTTGATCTATAAAAACCCTTAGCATCCTTGATTTGTGTCCATTGATTGATAAATCCCTAAAACTAGTTATTTCATCTTATTGTTATAAAACCAATCACCTGCTTATTTGTCTATTATTACTTCTTTAATAAATTGTTTGCCTAGTTTAATTTAAACATCTATAGTCTGTTGTGTGCTCACGCTCCATGTGGATTCGATCCCTAAATAATACAATTAGACCTCTTATTTGAAAGAATGAAAATAGCTTATAGGGTTAATTTGAAGTGCATAATAAAAGTTACATCACTTAATCATGTCATGATAAACTCGTTGATAGTGGTAAATGATCATAGGTTTTAGCTTTGTGTAAATAAAACTTTTTTCAGTTAATTGGCTTTTTTTTTGTTGCTAGCAGATTGGTCTTGAAGGTCTCCATATGCTTGATCCAAATACTAGCCGAACTTTGAGAATATATCCTCTTGCAAACATCACAAGATGCGAAGTAAGTGACTACCTTGCCTTCTCCCCCTCCAGACATTATAATGTTATCCTGGATGTGGTACCGAGACAGAAACGGGGACGATACAGGTACCAAAACGGGAACCAAAACGAGAACGGACAACAGCAAAACTAAAAATTTCTAGAAACGGGGACGGTATAGGTACACTAGTATATATTATAAGGTTACCTTAGTATATAATAACCTAATAACTACAAAGTTACCCAATCATTCCAATATAGCTGATTAGTTTTTAGTAGAACTAAGCAAATTTAAGAGTTATATGTTTTACTTTTTTCTTAAAAATGAAACGAAGATAAAACCATATTTTTCTAAAGTATATTTTTGTTGGCTTCATGATGGAAAATCCTAATTAGTGGCATGTATATCATTTTTTTCTTTTATTTTAATACCTACTCAGATTTCCGTTGGTTTTGTGGCTCAGTATCAAAGATGTAATGTTAAGCTATACTTAATTTTTTAACAAAAACCCAACATTTATAGGTTTAAAATCTTAGGAAACGTCCCCATAGTTTAACATATCCGTCCCATAACTCTTTATCGTCCCTACCTTGTTGGAAACGTGTCGGAGACGTTTCTAAGCAGTCCTCGAGCTGGACCCATCCCCAAAACGTCCCCCGTACGGGAACGTTACTCAAACTCACGTCCCCGTGAAACATAGGTTATCCATTTACATGAATGAAATTCATTACATGTATTTCTTTCATTTAGACACTAGATTCTTCTATTCTGGCTTTTCAATCAGAAACACGATTGAAGACACTGGTTTATCTATATCCTTTGCATGTACTGAACTCTTGTCTCTATGAAATTTTATGTTTTCCTGGATCAGGATGATAATGAACGAGGGGACATGGCGAGACTTCAGCAAGGAATGAGTCATATGCAACTGACTCTAGAAACTTGTATGAGCTGCAGACTTTGGTTAGACAAGAGGTCTCTGCAGATTTGAACCAATCCTCAAGTATCCACTCACCATCTAGTCCGCAACGAAGAGGATTGAAAACAATACTTTGGTATTCATTATTGATATCCGCGCAGACCAGAAATAGATCAAAGATGTTGTCAAGAAGTTGTATGACATTCAAAAACCCCTCTCTCTATGTTTTGAACTTGACTTTTTTTTTTGTTCTTGTTACTGGAAGGTGGACAAGGCTGAGAAGCTTGATGGAAGAGGAGGAGGTGTTGGGTGTGTGAAGGGCCATGTCAAACTCTTTAATTATCCGATTAGTACCATATTGTCAATTTTGGGCTTAAGAGGCTGACTTT
Organism: Moricandia arvensis; assembly: GCA_905132765.1. Taxonomy (NCBI): domain Eukaryota; kingdom Viridiplantae; phylum Streptophyta; class Magnoliopsida; order Brassicales; family Brassicaceae; genus Moricandia; species Moricandia arvensis. The sequence continues at coordinate 13,408 of CAJHQP010007078.1, read as the reverse complement.
CATAGATTTACTTTTGGATTCCTTCCCAAAAGGTCTTATTAATTAGAGTTGGACATCTTTATATATATTAGACACTCCTTATCTAAATTTCCAATGTGGACTTTGTTTGATATCTCACATTCTCTTCCTTAAACTAAAGATCACATTCATCTCGTGTGTTTATACTTTTAGCGAACCATCTTGGCACCACCTTGTATCAGTAATTGCAGAGTTTGCTTTGAGAATATTTCTCCCACGATATCACAGGTTCCATGATCTTCTGACTAGTTTCTGCCGCAGATCCCCTCTTCCAACTTGAAGGGTTTCATTCTTATTCGAAGGGTGTTTTGGTCTTTTTGCAGATCTTCGTCAAACCGCTCTGTTACCAATTGTTGAGATTGTGAAAGCCCATGTCAAACTCTTTACTTGTCTGATAATACGATATTGTCCACTTTGTACCTAAAAGATTGGCCCGCATGAATTTACTTTTGAATTTCTTCTCAAAAGACGTTGTACTAATTAAAATTAGACATCTCTATATATATTAGATATTCCTTATCTAAATTTCCAGTGTGGATTTTGTTTGATATCTCATATTAAGAGGTAGCAGAAGCTGTGGGTCTTTAGCGGCATACACATTAGGTTTAGAGTGTAGAAGGTAAAACACTAGTAAAAAAAACTGAAATAGCAACGAACTTGCTACGGTAAAATCGTAGCTAGAAATAAAAAAACTACGATTTTGCTACGTTATGCTACGAAAATGAAAACGTAGCAAATCGTACCAAATTCGTAGCAAATTTGCTACGATCGTGCTACGAAATCAAATCGTAGCTAACACTTGCTACGATTTTGCTACGAAACGAACCGTAGCAACTTGCTACGACCAAAAACGTATCAATTTCGTAGCAACTCACCAAAAAAATATACTTTAGCTACGATTTTACCACGAAAAAAAATTGTCTCTATTTTAAACCCTATACCCTAAACATGTTTTTAACCTCTAAACTCTAAAAAGGACCTTAAACTCTAATCATTTCATACTATGACTTAAAATTGCTCAAATTTAATTACTTTTAAACTTTAATCTCAAATTTTAAATACAAAATCATACACTATATCTCAAACCCTAAACTCTATATATAAATTTTATGCCATAAATCATACTAAATCTAGACATTAAATCTAATAGTCTCAAAGTTAAACAACAAATCTTAAACTTAAACTAAAAATTTAGTTTCAAAACTTAAATCTAAACTTCAAACACTATATTCCAAACCATGCATTATAACTCTAAACCTTATACCCCAAACCATCAAATCCAAACACCAAAATTTTTTTGTAGTATTTGAAACCTTATATCTCAAACATGTTTTTACCCCTAAACTATAAAAATAAACTTTACTAGTATTCACATATTCACATATTATAACTTTAAAATTTTAAACTTAAACTGAAATTTAGTTATTTTAAAAATCTAATCTCAAATTTTAAATCTAAACTCAAATATTATTTTCCTAACTCTAGTTTTATATAAAAACCACATACCTCAAATTATAAATCTAAACACTAAATCTAATATTTTCAAAGTTAAACAACAAATCTAAATTTTAACTCAAAATGTGATATTTCTCAAAATTTAACTCAAAACTTAAATCTAAACTTCAAACACTATACTCCAAACCCTACACTCTAACCCTAAACCTTATACTCCAAATCATAAAATCCAAACACCAAATCTAACATTTATAAATGTAAACACTGAAACTTGACATTTAGAATTAATAAATCTTAACCACTATTAGTTAATGTTTAACTTAATCTAAAATCAAAAAACAAATTTTAAACATTATATTCTAAGCCTTATTTAAATATGACGATGGCTAAAGCATTTTTTGGTTTGGTTAATGAGCTGTCTTGTTAAAAACCACAAAAATTGTAATAACATAAAAATATCTCTTTATCTTATCTTATGCTCTAGCTTTGTTCTTATTGGTCAAAATGTGATGGCAAGGATCATCATCCCAACCATTGATAAATTTAAATCAATGGCCACAATTCATTATTCCTTCTATTTTTCTTTTCTTCTTTTTTAACGTTTCAGATCTGAAACAGATTCATTATCCCAAGTCCCAGCCATCGCTCTCTCTGTGCACACACATCTTCTGTTCTTCTTCTCTATGCCACAGTGGCATTGCCACTACAATGTTTTTATATCTTTCTTCTATTCCTCTCCTCCGCGAAGTCACCAAGAACTGTGAGGCCTCCTCCTATCCTTCTCTACCTCTCTCATCCGTGAAGTCACCGTGTCGCCTCCTCCTCTGCCCCTGACGCCTCTTTCCTCCATGACATCTCTGCTTCATGACGCCTCCTTTCCTGCTCTGGCTCTGTCCGTGAGGTATCGGCCCCGTAAGCCTCCTCTCATTTGTGACTTCTTTATTCCTCTGCGTGCCGCCTCTCCTCCCCTATATTGTAAAAGTTGGATTTTGAATCTGGTTTTGTTAGTGTGCAGGAGAATCAGGGCAAGCTTAGAGAAGATAGAGAAAGTGGCATCGAGAAGACTGAAAAGCCACGCCTGTGAAGACCTAGGAGTCATGTCCGAGAAGACAGAGGAGCTACGCCGGAGATGGTAGAGCAGCTGGCCGGAGAGAAGAGAAAGGAAGACGATTAGACGGATATTAGGTTTATTTATTTGGTTTAGTTTCTTAAACCAATTTTAATTTGTAAATGTTTATCGATTTAATCTGTAAAAGGAATGCTCGTTTAATATATTATTTTCTTTTTCAAAAATTATTAATTTATTTTGTATCAAATTCTGCTTTATTTTTTTTAATATATTTTTGTTGAAAGCCACGGTTTTAGCTAGGGTTTAATTCGTAGCAAAAATAGCTACGAAATATTTAGTGGCAAAACGTGACTTATTTGCTACGAATTCATCGTGGCACCATCGTGGCCTTTTGCTTCGAATTTTGTTACGGTTTTTTTTTGCTACGCTCGTATACCTTCGTTTTTTTTTTCGTAGCATTTACGTAGCAAAAACTCATATAGCTACGAAATTTGGCCCATAGCTACGAAAATAAACCGTGGCTGTGACCTCTTTTTTTACTAGTGAAAAGCTTCGGTGTGTGATTGGAAGACGGCGACGTCGGAGCTCTCGATGTGACGGCGTTGGAGTTCTCGTTGTGATGGTGTTGGAGAGCTCAATTGGTTTAGATAATTAATTCAAGGTTCAAGATGAATAAGTTTAGTTTTTTTTCCACTAGATTTAGGTTTGTAAATTTATTTTTATTTATAGACCGTAATATTTTTGTAAATCAACATTTATTTTGTAATAAGTTTTTTTTCTTAAGCAATTAAAAATACTATCAAATTACATATATAGTTTCATAAATAACTGCTATTATAATATTTATCCAATAACAACAAACTACAAAAAGCGCTATCATATATCTCAGATACAATAGCATTTATATAACTACTATCATAAGTGGAAGACCTATTATAGCATAGAAAAACATAATTGTTATAAAAAGGCTATCGAAGGCATATAATAGTGGTTTTCTAAGGGTAAAAAGCTAGTTTTTATTGTAGTGTCCCAAAGTTATTTGAAGAACAACAATCTGGTTTGAAAAACTAGTAGACAAATTTACCGAAAAGATTAGAATTATATTGAGTTTAGTCAAGTGCAAATCAATATTTTTGGAACCAATAACCCGATTAGTATCCGAAACCAAGATTATTTCGGGTTCAAGCGGATCTTGGACATGTAACTAAATCCGAATTTAAACCAATCACATCTGAATCAAATTTTTATAATATCCAAATATAGATGAAATTCATGAACCCAATAACCGAAAGAACCTGAAATCAAACCAAAATCCGAAATCAAACCAAAACCCAGTTTGGGACGCCAATTTCCTAGCCTTAACTATCTTATAGTGATCACAACAAGCAATCCAATTCTTCCAAGATCAGGTCATTCCAACAATTGAATTGTCCGGAAAGTCTAGTGAATATTTGCTAAAGCCAATTTCCCAAAAATATTTCCAACAAAAGACACCGACTTCAACAACCTTATTTAGATAAGGAGGCTCCTCAAGTCTAAAAGATCATCTCTACAAATTTTTACGCAAAATCTAAAACACTTCTCAAACGTCTTTTACAACTAAAATCTTTCGTAATAAACTACGATTTGCTTTCTTTCTATACAAAAGGTACATAAAACCTTTTTGTAGTATTTTACCGGGTTTGAAAATCTATATATATAAAGGATTGTTTTAATTACTCTTGAGGCTGCCACATGGGATTCCACGTCATAAAGTCGTCTCCTGACAACGCGACACGTGTCCTGGACATTAAAACACTTCGATTTATTAAATATAGCAATATAACAACATGTAAATTATATAATATAATTATTAATATATATAATTTTAAGATATAATCTTCATATTTAAAATGTTGTTTTACGCAATTTTATATTTTGTTTTAAGTTTGAAATTCTTTTTTTTACCTTTATCAAATTAAGTAAAACATATTTCTTCTTTTTGGTGATAAATATTTGTGCTAATATTTATTTATTTAATAATATTATGAATTATTAATTTTTAAGTCATGAACTTTATTTTTGATATTAACTTTATATGCTTACTAACTATTTTAATAGTAGAAGAAAACATAAAACATGTTCTACTTAAAAATTATAATATAAAACTCTCTTTATATTTTAATAAAACCGATATCTAATTCATAAAATATTATAAAAGCTAAATATATTTACCGGTTTTTGGTATTAAACTTAATAGATCGAATACCGGCGGTATATAAACCAAACCAAATCAAAGTATCTATGGTTTTATTATGGTTACTATTTTTATAAATCAAAATACCTAAAAACTGAAATACAGATTGAACATCTCTACAAATTAACCAAAACTACAAACATATGTAAGATTGTCAAAAAATCTCACAAATATGGTATTAGAAGTTAAAGACTTGGAGATTGCTTGACTAACAAGTAAATACTCACACCACTTGAACCAAAAAAATTACAGATACATACAACAACTTTATTTTTCGATACAAGAAGCCTCAAACACGATTCACAAACCCAGTTAATAACACCTTACAAAAAAGGTTGAACCCAACACTTTTAACAAACCTAGAATAATATATCCAATCACTAGAAGAACTTTCATAAGGTCCAACCAAATGTACTCGCTTCAAAACCCACCAAGTTTTAAAACATACAATACACATTTTTTTGCAAATACAAACCTAAAACACAAACGACAAAATCATATAAAATAATAACAAAGTATATCCTGCCCGTAGGGCGGGCCGACCTAGTAATATGTATTCATTTGCCGAGTTCTGCTCGCGCTACAGAAACTTCTCCTAAATCTTCAATCAAAATTATGTTCTTATCAACGACGCAGATTGCAAATTAAAAAACTAGCACTAGAAGGATGGGACATATAATTATCTTTAAAGAGATCGATCTCGGCAAAATAGAAACAAGACGCCGCTGTCGTCTACAAGCTCATGGAACATGATGCGTTCAATCACGAAGAAGGTGCTGTTTCTGATGTCATCTCCATCACAAAAAAACACACGTCGAGATAAGTGTTACTTATTTGATCTAGTAAACCTTACTGCTCTGACATTATTCACCAAGGGTTTTGCTTAGTAATATTTAATTGTGATGCTAAGTAATTCTTTAAGACACCTATGTTTATTATGGATTACTTAGTATCATGAACTATCATATTATTTATTCGTTAAGTTGTTCACGTATGTTGAACAAAGAAACAAAAAATATTGTTTGACGTATATATAATGGACAAAGACATGATCCATTAATTTACACACGCTGTATTCATGTCAATAAAAAGGATTTTTTTCATGCTTCATCGTCCTACATGTTAAAACATTAGAATGGATTACAACGTCTTAATAGCCATGATCGGGGAGCCTAAAGCATGGCTAACTTTCTCAACCGAACTGACTAAAATAAAGGCACTACAACAAAGATCTCGCAACATCAAGATTTCCTACATCCTTAGACGACAAAACTTTATTGCTGATTCTCTAGCTAATACCGCTAGAGTTTTTCTTAGAAAAAAATATTTTGTTGTTGTTTTATTTCGATCTTGTTTACTAGATCACCTCTCATTTGAGTAAGAGAATGACCCTTTGATTTCCGAAAAAAGAAATTTATCATCTATCGCATATTTCATATCTTTTATTACTGAAATTGATCTATTATTATTTGATTTGTTTGTTAAGCTAGAGAAGCAAAACAAAAGGACAGTGGATACAACACTATGATCGTGATCTTAGATATCATCAATTTTGCATTCGATGTTGACATCACTTCATCATGATAATCACATCAATAAGCACGCCGATTTAATCAATACACCGATATACTCAAGATGTTGATCATGGCATCATCAAAACGCTGATCTCGTTAGTCGCATCATCATACCGATTTCGTTAACATGCTGATCTTGTTAATTGCAACATGTCGCCAATTTTCAAAAACACGTTGATCGCATCCACATGCCAATCAGGTCACTATGTCGATTTCATCAACACGATGATTGCATTACCATATGATCACATCACCACACCGGTTTTGTTGTCGCACCAATTTCTTCAACATATTGATCGCGTCAAGACCGAAAACTTGTCAAACATGTTTCTTGAGATGGTTTGTTTGTGATGGCACGTCCATGAAGATTTTTCTACGATTAATTTTCCTTGACAGCTAGTCAACAGATGCTTCATCCATGGCAGCTCATCCAGAATGTTGTAGGACGGAAGAACCTGCCCACACAGACCATTCGCTCAGCCGTCCACAAAGTCAGAAGTTTGGTTGGAATAAGAAGCATGGCTATGACAGCTTGTCTGTGACAATACGTCTATGATAATACATCTACGACACCTCGTCTATGATAATCTAATCATGACAACTCGTACCTGACAACTTATCTATGACATATAGCAACTCGCAACGAAATTTCATATATCCAAGTAGCAAGTTACATAGAAAATTGGCCAATCATAATTCATGCGAACTATTCTCTGGTAAATTCATTGATCTCAGAAAACGCTTGATGAACAAACTGAGGGGGACCTAATGCTGGAGACGAGTTTTTGCCCTATTCAAATCTCTTCCTAAATTCAAATCAGTCCATTTTATAAATGGAAATCAGCAAAGATTAGGAAGTCAACAACGAAATGGAAATCCGCGCAGAAAAGGAAGTCAACAATAAAAGAAAAATTACCTTAAAGATAAAAAAAGAAAAAAACTAGAAGGAAAAAAAAAGACACAGACTTCAACCTTATATTAATAAGGAGGTTCCTCAGATTTAAGGGGATCATCGAAAACATCTCGACAACTTTCTATACAATGCCTAGAACACCTCTCAAACGTCATTGGATGGCTAAACTCTTTTGTAAGGATCTACAATTTTGCTTAATTCATATTCAAAGAATATGTAGGTAGACTTTAACCGGGTTCAACTATAATATATAAACTATATTTTATATTTGTTCGCCGAGTTCCAATCTCGATACAGAGACTTCTCCTAAACCTTTAATCAAAATTGTGCTCTTCTCAAGTACACCAATTTTGAATTCAACTGATAGCTTTCCGGGATCTAATATATTAAAACAGAGTTCTATTTGAAAATTACCTTGACATGTTTTTTTTTTGGACTTATTGAAAAATGTTGTAACTTATCTATTAACTAACATCTATATTATTAAAAATCAAGTACAAAATTGGAATGTTTGGAAACATAGATAGTAGACTAAATGAAGAATGTTTGGAAACATGGATAGCAGATTAAATATTTTCTTCTATTTACACATTTAGTCATCCTATTTCTTCCTTATATACAGATTCTTCCAATATCACTTAAAATAATATATTTAAATTAATTAATTTCAATGGGTTGTTATTTCTTTGTCGTAAAAAAAACAATCTCGAAATATATAGTGTATGTTATATAAAACTATTTATAAATATAGTATTAATTTATTTATTTTAGTAAAATATAAAAGAATCTAACAAAATTTTACTTAAAAATTTAAATATTTTTATAAAATTATACATAAATAAATTTCGTGATTAGTAATATAATATTATTATAAATTAATTTAACTAAGTTTTTATTATAAAACAGGAAAATAAAATTCTACACTATTTTTTAATAAATTCTATAAATATATTCTCTATTATATAAAAATAGCAGTGTTACATTAGTTAAATATGGTAAAATTATAATAAATAGTTAAATTAACAAATTTTAAAATTTTATCTACTATTAACAAATAGTAATTAGACAATTTCAAAAATTAGCTAATATGACATATTTAATTATTTACATTAATAATAAACCAACTAAAGATTTGAATTTTATTTTTTAATTATAACAAAATCTGTTGAGAAAGAATCTAACAAAATCTTACTTAAGAATTTAAATATTTTTATAAAATAATACATTATAAATTTCGTAATTAGTTATATAATATTATTATAAATCAATGTTAACTAAAATTTTATTATAAACAAGAAAATAAAAATTCTACTATTTTTTATAAATTCTATAAATAAACTCTGGATTATATGAAAATAGAAGTGTTACATGAATTAAATATGATAAAATTATCTTAAATAGGTAAATTAACAAATTTTAAATTCTAAAGTTTTTCAAATAAATAAATCATCATTCATCATTAAAGTAGGCTAAAATTCATAAACTGTATAATAGCTTTATACAAAATAAATATTAGATATTAGATATAATAGATTTTTTGAACAATCACAATTTTGATAATCATCAATTAGGAACCAAATAAAATAGTCTATTTTTGAACCTATAAAATTTTGAATTTAAATATATTAGATATTAGATATAATAGATTTTTTAAACAATCATGATTTTGATAATCAATCAATTAGCTCGAGTTTAACGAAAAAAACAAATCGGACTCCATATAAAGTCATCAGTTAGTCAGTTAACCGCAGGTCCGGGTCATGACCTGAAACACTGAATATAACGCTTCATTTATAACATTTAAATGTAGATATATAATAAAAATGTAAATTTATTTCATATAATTTGGTTTGTGCCGAAAATAATCTCGCGCTTTAAAAGCGCGGGTCAAAATCTAGTTATAGTTTAATTTCAGAATTTTAGGAAGAAAATGATATATAAATTATGGTAATTTTGGTATAAAATATTAGGCTCGCCTAGAGAACAAGGGACTCAAACAATCAGGCATATTTTACATATTTTTCATATTAGTTTTTGTTAGTGTTTATATGTAAAAATAATTTTTATTTTAATAAAATAATATCAATAAAAGGATTTAGCATTATTTACGAATTTTATTAATAAATATATTAAATAAGTGTATTGTAAAACAATAATAGCTCTTTAAACGTGGAATTTCGTATTAAAAATGATTTTAATATTATTACAATTTTTTATACTCAAATGCTTATGATACATTGACTAACCTTACTATATAGTTTATTTTTTTTAAGTTACCTTACCAATCATCGGTTACATTAGTATATAAAAAATTAATATGGCTTTTATATTTTAAATATATATATATATATATATATATATAAAATAGTAAACAAAATATACAAACATATGTATTTAAATAATATATAGGACATCTGAAAACGTCAATTTAATACTAAAATAGGCATAGTATTTTGTTAAGATGGTGGTATATAATATAATAAAAGAAGAGGTGCAAACTCAGATCACATTACAATAATTAAATATAATCATATCAAACAAACATTTAATTTATATTTGATATTTACAAATAATACTATTTTTAGGTGAAGATGTTCCAAAATATATATATATATATATATATATATATATATATATATATATATATTTAGGTGAAGAAATACATATGACAACAATGATTTTGGTGCACATGCACAAATTAGTCAGTAACAAACTGAATATTTACAAGTCATGACCTCCTTTATTAAGATTATTAAAACATTGTACAGAACAAATTGTATATTTTTCAAAGAACTTTAAGATAGAGGCGAATTTGCAGCGAGATTTACACCCATCACAAACCGGTCGATTTATATGATTATTAGGAATCACATAATATAGCGTATCCTCATATCCTGGTTTAGTCCATATGAAGTCTCCGAGCGTACATTTAATATGAAAAGTGATACCACAATAATCACATGCATAAAACCATTTATTAGGGTTTAGATCTTCTTCACATACCTCGCACCAGTACTGCTCAGTCGTTTTTACTCCATAGCATAGATACAAAAAATGATCTTTATCATCTTTGTGTTTAGCCATCTTTGGCAAATTAGAACATTTAATATCTAAAACAAATTCACATTTTTCGCAACTCAAAGCCGTAGCTGCCTTATTTCCACAAGCGTTACAGTTTTTGTATCCAGCTAAGTAACTGATGTATAACGGATGAGGATGACTTTCATGGACAAAAGGCTCAAATATAGAACCACATCGCACATCAAGGCAGATATGATTATCACCATTGCTATAAAGAAAACCTTGAAAAAAGTTTTGACAAGCATTGCATATATATAGATAATTTAAACTTTTTACTAGAGTCATAGGCAACATGTAGAAGGAGTCTCTTATCTTCTTAGGAAGATCAGCACATTTCTGATGAAGGACAAACTTATCACATTCCATGCAATCGTAGAAGGGGCTAGAAAATATTGGACATGTACATATGTTACACCACATGCATTCATCATTAGCATCAATCTCTACTTTAAGCTTTAAAGTATGCTCCTCATGACCGAAATGCTTTATAACTCCTTCTTCGATCACCTTATATGAACTTGAATATGTAGTATCTTCAAATATGTCTTCATGTTCAATTCCATCCCAAATCCCAAACTTTGTGGCACATTTCACATGAAATGCTAAACCAGGACATTTTATACAAGAATAAGTTCCACATGTCCAGATTATCTCTTTCTGGCACACTCCACATATCCAGTCTCCGGCATCAAGGCGTTGAATGTAGCGGATACGATGAACATGACGATTTAATTTTATGATGTGTGGTATGTTTATACAACTTCTATGAATCATGAAATTGCATTGAAGACATACATATGGATTTGGATCGTCAGTCATCCCACAAGCATTACAAACAAAAGTTCGTTGCGGCAAAAGAGTGAGTTGATGTCCATGAGCTTTTGGGTCGAAAAGAGTGACACGGGGTGGACTCTTTACACAATCAAGATCCACACTGAAATTGCAGATAGAACAATGATAAAACACAATATGAAGCTTGCTTTCACACAAGCAACATTTTCCATTCGTGTAACTTGGAACACGTGTGAGACGTTTGAGAGGGTGATAAGGATGACAAGAGTAGTTTATCTCTGGTGGAGATTCAGCGCAATCTTTGTGAAAACTCAGATCACATAAGTTACATTCATAAGGGAACCGATCATCAAGAAGTTTACATATATGACAAGAAAAGAAAGTCATATCTGGAACAAGGTATAAAGGATGCTCATGGGTCTCTGGATCTTGAATCTTCTTTGTAACACTTTTTTTTGCGCATACCAAATCAATTTCAAAATCACATATTGAACAACAATAATACATTTTTGGTAATTTACCTCTACAAAGCTTGCATTCACCATGGACATCTTCGATTTCGGAAACTAGCTTGATTTTTAATGTATGTTTGGAATGATACGGGTTGAAAACTTCTTGCTTGGAGTTAGCGCATTCCTCGTGAAAGAATAATCCAGAAAAAATGCAACGATAACCATCACTATAGTAGTTTGCACCAAGATTGCATGCGGCACATTTTAGCCCGCGTGTTTTGTATGTTGAATAAACTTTGTTGAGTACTTCCATAGGTGAAATAAATTTAGGTTTTTAGTGTTTTCAATAGTTTTGTTATGTTTTGGTCCTTTGAAAGCTTTCCTTATATAAGATATGATACAAAATCTCTATCTCAAGTTGTTCTTTGTTCAAATGAGAAAGATACTCATAGAATTATGCTTTTCTTAATATTGATGATAATGCAAACTCAAAAATTTAATTATTCTAACTTAACGTTGGTGACTTTCAAAAAAGAAATGAAAAGAAAGCCAAGTCAAGTCCATCAGACAATGTTAAGAATATTTATACATAGAATGTATTATTTGTTTAATTAACAGGGCAAACTATTAGAATACTTATCTGCAACAAAAAAGTATTAGAAGGATAAACCAATAAACAAGTTAGGTCAAATAATTAATAATAATTATTGTAAGGAAAAGAGATAAATCGATTTTTTCCATTTGTCCAACATAAGCAATACTAAGAAAATCCTCTCTAACTTTAATTTAGTCAAATCATTTTAGACCTACCCGTAAAGTCAACTTCGATCAAATATGTTTTTCCCAATCTTCAAAATTACTTGAAAAGAAATTTGTTAAAGTTGAAGGAATCCTGTAAAGAAAAAAGTGTATAGAATTTGAAGCTGGCCTTCAAGACATGCATGCCATTTTGTTTTTGACATTAGGTGATTCTCTTGTGCTTATGCACGGATACAAACATTTACATAATAATTCAATTTTAAAAATTCAACAGATATTTTTTTTGTTTATTTATAAGTTTAGGTTATTTTTAATTTGTATGTATAACAAAAATATATTATGTATCATCATTTTTCATATTAATTAGATATGTGATTCACATATAGTATTTTGTATTGTTTCAATATTTATTTTTAATAAGGTGAATTACATCTATTATTTTATATTAAACAACAGCTTTTTATTATGTTAAAATTAGATTATTCTGTTTAAAAAATCATATAGTTGAGTTAATCCTCTTCTATTTGTAAACTTTTGTATAAATTAGTATGTACTGTTTTAGAAAAAACAAATAGGAAACATAAATATTAAATCAAAGTTGTAATAATAATGTAACTTGTAATATTTTGAAAACTCATACACACTAAATCATAATAATTGAGTGGTTTGATTGTTTATATTAAGAAGGTTGGTTATTCATATTTAAGTATATTGGATTGTACCAATTTGTTTAAATGAATGACAATTTTTTTTGTTACAGTTTGACTAAAATAAGAACATCATGTTAATTAGTTTTTATTTGCTTACATCTTACGACTATAGCTATATTTTGTAATATTATTTATAATTTGATATATGTTGTTTTCTATAAAATTATAATATTGGAGTGTTGTTAATTTGTTGTATAAGTTCCAATTTAATCAACAATATATTTATTTTGTCCTAGCCTCACATTTTGGGATTTTCGCCAAAAATGACTCAAAACTTGATTTGAATTGCAAAATTAAACCCAAACTTGAATCAAATGTAAAAGTAACCTAAAAAGCTATTGAAATTACA
>CAJHQP010007077.1:0-34282 GCA_905132765.1 Moricandia arvensis | reverse complement strand
AAACCCCCTTCTATCTTACTTTTTTTCCTATCTCTTTCTAACTTCTTTCTACAAATCTAACTATCCTTTTCTTTGGTCAGTTAGCAAACAAACCCAATATTTTATTGCTATACTTATGAGATGACCACCAAATTGTTTTCATACAAATTATTTCAGTCAGTGCCTTAAGGAGTAAAAAAACCAGACATTGCATAACACTTCTAATCTAATCTAAGCCAAAACTGTATATAATTCCAATTTCCATACACAAAAAAATATTTTTGAAGAAATACGGAAAACTCGAGAAATCATTTGTTATCCCTTGGGAATTCTAACACAGGCTCCTTATAAACAGTTCTTTTACCACTTTTATCACTTATATGCATTGTCAATATCTAGGGATGAGACAATGACCATCTACTCGACTTGTACTTCCTACTTGATTTGTACTTGGCTCTTAAAATCTAGTACTTCTCTTGATCAAATCGAATATCAAGTCGTTTATTTCAAGTAAGAATCAAATACTAAAATCAAGTACTTGTCTTGATCAAATCGAGTATGCAAGTACAAGTCAAATATCAAATACTAAAATAAACACAACTAGTTATCATTGTTGGCTTGTTACTCTTGACTTATTACTCGTAGCTTATTGCATGTTTTTACTTTTGAACCAAAACATCTCTAAATTATAGTCAATAACTTGTTTATACAATAAATGAATTAAAAGTGATATATTTTTAGAAACATTTTAGAGTCTTTTATTTATATTTATCATATCAACTTAAAACATATGAAAATAAGAAAAATACTCTTTATTAAAAAAATATTGTTTAGCTTAAAATTATAACTAACTATGTTTTTCTTAAATTCATATGCAAAGTTTAAGTAACTAAAATAAATAAATAAATAAATAATATTTTAAAAATAATTATTAACTATCTTACAAATAATTGTAAAATAATTTGTAGACTAGTTGAGATGTAACAAGTAGTAAAACGATGGAAGTAATTTGTAAGTTTAGTATTTTTTAACAAGCACTTGAAAGTGAAAGTACTTATTTTAAAGGGGTTTTAGTGATTTAAACCCTCATCTATTTTTTGATCGGATGAAAAACTTCCAACTAAAGTTTTATGTTTTTAAACCCTCAATTATTAAATTGTTAGTGTCGTTAACCCTCCGTTAACAAAGTCGCATTTTCTAAACTGTGATCCTTCAACTCGAAACGTGGCGTTTTATATAATCACAGAAACGACACGAGATGCTTAAAATCAACAAATATTTTAGTGATTTAAACCCCCAACTATTTTGAATTTAGATGGAAACCCCCAACTAAAATTTTATGTTTTTAAACCTTCAACTATTAAGTGTTTAATGTGTTTAACCCTCCTCTGTAATCAAAGTCGTCTTTCTAAACGGAGACCTGTTAAATTGAAATGCAATGTTCATTCAATCATATAAACAATACGAGATCCTTAAAACCCCCTTTATCAATTAAAGTAACAATCACGATTCATCCCCAAATAAAAAAAACAGGGTTCTTCTTCCTTTTAAAAACCATCGAAGGTGTTTTAAACCTCCTTTACGGAATAATTTCATCCAACTAATATTATAGTGATTTAAACCCCCAATTATTTTTAAATCGGATGAAAAATCTCCAACTAAAATTTTATGTTTTTTAAATCGAAGAAGAACCTCCAGTTGGAGGTTTAAAACACCTTCGATAGTTTTTAAAAGGAAGAAGAACTCTGTTTTTTTATCTAGGGATGAATTGTGATTGTTACTTCCATAGATAAAGGGGGTTTTAAAGATCTCGTGTTGTTTATGTGATTGTATGAACACTTCATTTCCATTTAACAGGTCTCCATTTAGAAAAGACGACTTTGATTACGAAGGAGGGTTAAATGCATTAAACACTTAATAGTTGAAGGTTTAGAAACATAAAATTTTAGTTTGGGGTTTTTCATCTAAATTTAAAATAATTGGGGGTTTAAATCACTAAAATATTTGTTGATTGTTAGCATCTCGTGTCGTTTATGTGATTATATGAAACTCCTTTTTTTGAGTTACAGGTTACCGTTTAGAAAAGACGACTTTGTTAACGGAGGGTTAACGACACTAACAGTTTAATAGTTGAAGATTTAAAAACATAAAATTTTAATTGGAGGTTTTTTCATCCGATTTAAAAATAGTTGAGGGTTTAAATCACTAAAAATTCTTTTTTAAAAGGAAGAAGAACCCTGTCTTTTTTTTATTTGGGGATGAATCGTGATGGTTACTTCCATGATAAAAGAGGTTTTAAGGATTTCGTGTTGTATATGTGATTGAATGAACAATGCATTTCAATTTAACAGGTCTCCATTTAGAAAATACGACTTTGATTACAGAGGAGAGTTAAATGCATTAAACACTTAATAGTTGAAGGTTTAAAAACATAAAAAATTAGTTGGGTGTTTTTCTTCTAAATTTAAAATAGCTGGGGATTTAAATCACTAAAATATTTATTGATTATAAGCATTTTGTTTCGTTTCTATGATTATATGAAACAATGCGTTTCGAGTTAACAGGTCACCATGTAGAAAAGACGACTTTGTTAACAGAAGGTTAAAGACACTAATAGTTTAATATTTGAGGGTTTAAAAACATAAAATTTTAGTTGAAAGTTTTTCATCCGATTTAAAAAAATAGTGAGGGTTTAAATCACTAAAACCCCTACAATGAATAAGCAAAAAGGTAGGAAGCTCTTTGTTTTAACCAAAGCTGAATCCTTGGCTTGCTTCATGGATCGCAAGCAGCAGCCTCTCCAGCGGAGCTTAACTCCATATGCCCCAAGGGTTCTCCAAAAATTTCAGTATACCCCATCAATAA
Organism: Moricandia arvensis; assembly: GCA_905132765.1. NCBI lineage: Eukaryota > Viridiplantae > Streptophyta > Magnoliopsida > Brassicales > Brassicaceae > Moricandia > Moricandia arvensis. The sequence continues at coordinate 31,438 of CAJHQP010007077.1, read as the reverse complement.
TTTTTTTGTTTTTTAATTATTTTTAAATACAAAAACGAAGGAAAGACCTTTCTACCCTTAATGAAATCGAATTATTACATCAACCCAACCTAACTATTCGACCTAAACCCAGATCCAACCGGGTTTAACCCAGATCTTAAACCTAAACTCTAAATAACGTCGTTTTAGTCCCTTGTTCTAAAAACGCGGCTTCGGCGTCTGACTTTCCGGCGAGTAAACGTAAAACGGCTCTCCACCGTTGCGATCTGCTCCAAATCGGACAGTTAGGCGAAATAACATATATTTTTTTTGTTTTTCGCTATTCTGAAGTTCAAAATCTATTTCTATTGACAAATCTACAGTTCTGATGTGTAAACAACAATTAAAACGCACAAGTAATGAAGTTTCTTCGAAAAAATCGATTCGGCCGCGAAATAAGTTGCAGAATCGACAAAACCCTAACAGGAAGATGAAGGTTTAATTACGAAACTGCCACTCATTAAAGAAAAAAAAGAAGAAAAACTGACCGAGTAGAATTTGAACCCGGGCCTAGCCTTGAACAATGGAGACGCCAACAACCAGGCCAAGCGTACACTTTTGTTTATATTTACATAAACTATCTAATGTATGTAATTTTAGTTTAATAATAAAATAAAGCTTTAAAATTAATCCCCGATAAATCCTCGATTAAAATCCGATTTGTCGATTAGGCGCTAGGCCCAGCCCGAGCATACGCGTAACGCCTAACGAGTTTCCGAACAAGGCGTTTTACATATGTCTCTATTTTTCTAAGTCGCGTTTCTTCTCTCGCTCGTGCGATTCGAAGGTGACGACCTCCACTCTAAACCCAACCATGAATTTCTTCGTTTCTTCTTCATTATCCATCGAAATCAATGCCCCAATCGACGATCTTCATCTTCATCTTCATCTTCCACTGAAATAATAAAATATACTCATGTAAAATGCATAGCAGATGTTAAACGTGAATGCATAGCACATGTTAAAATAATAATTGATAAAATACTCATGTAAAACGTGCAGCCGTTATATACATAAATATAATATTCTAATTACACTTAGTAATTCTTGGTAGTCTTCAAGAATGTAGTAATACTACCTTACACATAGTAATTCTTTGGCAATTTTTACGTTTATCTAGTTAAACCATGTGAACAAAAACTTTTTCTTAGTAAAACTTATGATTTACATTATGATTATCGTTGACGGAAACATTTGCAACAGAAATTTATCTTGAATACATATTTTGTTAGATTTTTCTTACTATAGTCTAACCATTCACACACTAACAATGAAAGTTAAAGGAGTTTTTTTAGAAAACTTAATAGGTTTTGCTTAAACTATTAAAACAATCGTCAAAAATAGTCTAAATATACATATTTAATAAATATATAGTCTATAAATTGATAATAATCATAAACTTTATAGATTCTATATACTAAACATAAATACTCATACTAATATATATGTAGTCCGAATTACACATATAAAACCAGTAATCCTAGTAATACTTCATCACCAGCCTTTATAGCTTCTCTATTAGATAGACTGACTAGTATAATATCCCCCATAATCAAAACAAATGATTGTGCAATACGAATTTTGCATTTTCCTGAAATAATGGAATATCATTAGAATTATCATTATTAAGATGCTTAGAATTAATTCTCACACCGTAAAATCTTCTCTTACTAATACTAATTTATTTCAGTACTTTAAATAGTAATACTAGTAATACTAATCCAAATTGTAAATATAGTAATACTAGTAATTCTAGTAAACCTATTTTTCTTAGTAAAACTAGTTATCTAAGTAATACCCAAAATTTATCCTTGCACTAATTAATCCGCTTTTAGGACGATATTGTTAGGATTTTACATTACACATGATGTATAATTCATCTTAAATAAAATTACACACAAAAAATCATCAAAACGAACATAAAATATACCCAAAAGATATATACACAGTTTTCAAATCGTTTTTAATCTCTCATCATTTTCATTGGATCTTCTTTTTTACACTTGCTGAGATATACATTTGTTTTTAATAATATTTGAGCAAACATTTCATCAAAAATAGACATAAAATATACTAGAAATACGAAAACCCATTTTTCAAATCGTTTTCAATCTTTTATTCATTGGATCTTCTTTTTTACACTAGCTTTTTACACTAGCTAAAATATACACTTGTTTTTAATAATATTTCAGCAAAAAAATTCATCAAAAAATTCATCAAAAACAGACATTAGGGGGGTATGGGGTATATTGAGTTAAGCTCCCTCTCCAGCAGATGCTCCTTAGAGGGGTATTCTGGCAGATCTAACTGATTGAAACTGCACCCTCCGATCAAATCATTTTGCATATTAAATATTTTGCGAGTTAGATTCACTGGAACCGGACGGGAGGATTTTGAGATTTACCAGGTATGAGCAGACGGCAAGTGATTAACGCCTCCGTGTGCCTTGTGGATCTGAAACTTCTGTGCCCCTGAAATTCCTTGAAGGGCACTAAATCCTTCTAGAGGAACCTGTTGAGTTCAAAATGTTAGTGAAAAAATCTAATGAAACCTGTATAAATATTAGCCCAAGGCCAAACAAGTGTTAATACCTTAGAGATACCAGTCACAAACTGCAATAGACGGGCCTTGTCTTCCTTGCTCAATCCCTGAACAACCTCCCAGAACCACTGGATAACAGGGGATCCAGGAGTGTACCCAGAATATTTAGTATTCGCCCTCAGGTCGTCCACTGATATATGAATATTAACCCAATAAAGGTCAGAAATTTCCTCTTGCAGAAAAGGTAATGAAATTCTTGGTACATGATAACTTACAGTCCATATCAGGAAGACCACTTATTAATAACTCCAGTTCGCTGTTAAAAATCGACATTATAACTTCTTAAGGATAAGTTTTTTTTTTTTTTTTTTTTTTGTTTTGGTAAAATTTTAAGATTTATACCATTTTTTGTTTTTTAAAGTGTTGGTTACAACTTATTTGAGCAAGGAAAAGAAACTGAACAACCAAACTCAGCAAGGAACCTCAAGGAGGCCTGATGCTAGAAAAGTAGAACGCAAGCATGGACGGGCTGTGATCCGGTGATGGGAAGGAGAGGAGACGGTCTCTGATTAGGCGGTCTATAGCGCGTTGAACACCAGCAGCGGATGTAGTGGTACTGGAGAATAATCGGGCATTCCTTTCTCGCCAGATTGAATAGATGACAGATTGAAAGATAAGCTTAATCACAGCACTAGGGTGAGGTTGCAGTCTCCCGCTAGAGATCAAAGCAGCTACCGAGTGCAGATCAGACGGCGAAGCCGATAAAATACTTTCAGAGAAGTGCTTCCAAATGGTGGAAGAGAATTCACACTCAAAGAAGAGGTGGTGGTGGTTCTCGATACCTGATGAACATAGAACACATGTTGTTGGGACACTCATTCCCCATCTTAGAAGACGATCTCTTGTTGGTAATCTCCGAAGCAAGGCTAGCCATGTGATAAAAGCATTGCGAGGGATGTGCTCCTTAAACCACACTGTTTTGTGCCAGTAAACAGTGGGAGAGGGTTGTCGTATATGCTCCCAAGTGATCTTAGAAGAGCAGGTGAATCCAAAACTGCCATCTGCCTTGCGCCAAAGAAACTTGTCCGAACCCAAGTCAAGAGAAGGTGGGTCTGTACCTGCTAGTACCAACGGAATAATTTCTGCAGCCGGGGATCTTGCTGGTGGAAGAATCCAAGAACCATTAGTTGTTGCCTCAACCACCCTCGCGTCTCTCCTAACTCGCAGCTGACGGGGTCCGTTGTCACCAGTTACAGTGATCAATGGCCCCAAATGGGTCCAACTATCGAACCAGAAGGATGAGTCCTTGCCATTTCTGACCCAACAGCGCATAAAATCACTTAGCATAGGTCGAAGCTGGAGCATACTTCTTACAGCAGGCGAGAGCCTGGATGAATCATTTGTTAGCCAGAAACTGTTCCTGTGGAAGACATTTTTCCCCAGCCAAGCTACCCATAGAGATCCAGTATTTGAGAAGTAATTCCAGCACTGCTTTAGTCTAAAAACCAATTGATAGTCCTCTAGTAGTCTGATGCCAAGTCCGCCCTCTGCTTTAGGACGACAAACATCTGTCCATGCAACTCTTGAACCCGAAGCTGTAGTTGTCTTGTTCTTCCATAGAAATGAAGCGCAAAGAGCATCTATTTTGCATAGAAAGCCTTTGGAAGAACAAACACCGCGCTCCAAAAGTTGACCATTCCGTAAATCACCGAGGCAACCATTCGCACCTTTCCCGCAAAAGACAAGTATTTAACAGTCCAAGAGTGAAGCTTACTTGTTACCTTGTCTATGAAAGGCTGCAGCGTCCCCATTGTGAGTCGTTTTGGGCTTAGAGGAAGTCCTAGGTACCGCGTTGGGAAGGTCCCGACTTTATAACCCGCCAAGTTAGCCAGAACCGAGCTTGCTATATCATCATAGCCCCCAAAAAAGATCTCTGATTTATCTGGATTCATGGCCAGACCACTCATACACTTGAACTTCTCCATTACTGAGCATATTCCACTGAGAGAGATACGAGACCCGTCAGAAAATACAAGCAGATCATCCGCAAACAAAAGATGAGTTATTTTTGGGTCGGAGCACTTGGGATGAAGTCTTATTTGCACGCTCTCAGCTGCCTGCACTAATAAGTTAGAGAGGGCTTCCATAACAAATAAGAAAAGGTACGGTGACAAAGGGTCACCTTGTCGTAACCCTTTCTTGCCTGGGAAGAAGCCTGCTAACCCCCCATTGATGGCCACAGAGAACCGAGGAGATGATATACACTCTTTGATCCATAGTCTAAAAAGAGGTGGGAAGTCTTGAGCCTCGAGGAGCTTGAGCAGGAAGTCCCAAGAAACTGTGTCAAATGCCTTCTTTATATCAACTTTGAGCATCAAGCTTTTAAGGCAGTCCTGCTTGTCGTAGTTCCTGATTAGATCCGATGATAAGAGGACATTTTCACCTAAGCTTCTCCCTTTCAAAAAAGCTGATTGAGTTGGGCTGATGCTGTCTGTTAGAACCTCCTTAAGTCTGTTTGAGATAATCTTTGATATTATCTTATAGACTAGATTACAACAACTGATGGGACGGAAGTCTCCAAGTTTGCAAGCTTGAGGCTGTTTAGGAATAAGAGCAATTGCAGTAGTGTTTATGTCCTTGAGAAGCCTGCCATTACGAAAAAAATTCACCAACAGCTGCAGTAACATCGTTGCCAACTATGCTCCAAGAAGATCTAAAAAATTCCACGGAAACCCATCTGGACCCGGACTTTTGCTCAAAGGCATAGCGAAAACAGTCTTAGTTATCTCCTCAGCTGTAACAGGGCGTATTAGAGCCTGGCAGTGCGTTTCAGAACATCTGAAGGTCAATAGGTCGCGAAGTTCATGGACTGTGCAAGGTGACTCATGCATGTCTGTATGTCCTAGAATATCCTAAAAGTAATCAGCTGAGTGGCTCTTTATCTCATCAGTAGAACCAATAAGTCTGTCATCAGCATCGCGAAGGTAATGAATGTGGTTGTTTGCTGCACGCTGGATGACACATTTGTGAAAGAAGGATGTGTCCCTATCTCCAAGATGGTGCCATCTTACTCTCGACTTTTGTCTATAGAACTTCTCCTCAGCTTTGACTAACGTTTGCCATTTTGCTCTTTCTTCATGTTCAAGTCGAGCAGTAGCTGGGTCAGGGTTAGAAAGGAGGAGTCTTTGGAGAGCCAAGAGTTTAGTAGCCTGATCCTTTACCCGTTCTGAAATACCACTATAGTGAGTCTTATTTAAGCGCCGCGGGACTCCTTTCATTAGTTTGAGAGATCTGAAGAGTTTAAACTGCAGTGATCCTTGTATACTATCACACATCCAAGCCGTCTTGACTGCGTCTAGGTAGCTGGGGTGGTCAATGATGTGAGAGAAGAACTTAAATGGTTTGATAACCCGTCTGCGGAATGAAGGCATGCGAACCAAGCACGGTGCATGATCCGATTGTTGAGGTTCCAAAAATTCTCCATAGGCGTCTTGGTACGTTTGAGCCCACTGCTGGTTCACAAAAACATGGTCAATCCTTTTTGAAATAGGAGCAGCGTCATTGTTATTCCACCATGTGAAGGGAAGGCCCATCGTGTGTGATTCAAACAAATCTGCCTCCTGCATAGCAAGAGCAAAATCATCTATCCCAGAGGTATCAACATCCATGTCTAGGTGGTTTGAGTGGTGTTCTGCGCGAAGAATCTGGTTGAAATCACCTATAACTGCCCAAGGACAACGAGATAGTGGAGTTGTGTTATTGATTGACACCAGCTCTTCCCACAACGCCCGCCTGTCGTCTACCAGATTATACGCATAGACAAAAGTAACTGTGAGGTTGACACTCTCAGCAAGGATAAAAAACCCGCAGGTGACCGCTTGATCTGAAGCCTTGTACATTGTCATCACAACTGATGGATCCCAAACCACCACGATTCTTGCAGTTCCATGATGTCCTGAGTTTTCAAAAAACTTCCAACCAACTGGAAGAGCATTAGATATACGGCTTGAGTTTGAAGGTTGTATATGTGTTTCTAAAAAAGCTCCAAAAAGAGGTTTGTGGATATTAATCCACTCCTTTACCATGGTGTGGCGTCTATAGCTGTTCAGTCCTCTAACATTCCACGCAAAAAACATTATATAGGGATTGATTAATGTTTTGTAGCCTTTCAGCTACTCTTCCGGTTAGAAACCAGGAGAAAAGGCTTGTCGATCTTGTCCTTAGAGGACGTTCCATGGGCTGGTGATAGCTCATTCACTTCATGATAGACTGTAACTGAAGAGTATCCAAGCTGGTTATCTAGAGAAATTACTTGTTTAGCAGCAGAACCTGTCTCCTCCAAATCATCTATAGCATGCTCTGCACAAGGTAGTTTCTCAGTATTTGTGTCATCTTTCTGCAAATCCAGTTTCTCAGTATTTGTGTCATCTTTCTGCAAATCCCCTGAAGGAGGAGAGCTTTGAGCATTACCATTAGCACATACTGGGACTGGAGTGGTGTCATCCAGTGTTGTATCAGACCCTACTTCATTTTCTTTGCTGAGACTTGGTGACACTTCTTTAACAACATATTCAGAGCCTTCAACGGGATTAACCTGCTTGCTCCTCCCAGACAGAGACCTAACACTCCTGGAGCGACTCCTTTCCCTTGATACGCGTCCCCTAGAATGACCCCTTTGTGATTGAACATTGGTTCCTTTAGGATCTGTTTGCTTCCATATTACTGTTGAGCGATGACGGGAACAGTGGATGGAGTCATGCCCATATATATCACAAAGAGAACATTTCTTTGGTAGCCAAGGGTATGTGACAGCAATTTCAACCTCACGGCCACTTGAGAAGCCAGTGATTATTTTATCTGGGAGCTCAGCTAACAAATTTACCCGAACCCATATCTTTGCTACCTCAAAATTCTCTTTTCGCTCTGTTTCTGGAGCAAGGGAGATTGGTATACCAATAGCTTTTGACAGTCTACTCAGGCTTTGCTTGTTAAAGAGTAAGTAAGGAACTCCACGTAACTCAACAGGAACTACCGCAGTGGTAAGTTGCGCCTCCTCCTTGTCAAAGTCTGAGGACCAAGGGGCAACGAACATTGGGCTTCCTGATATCATCCAAGCAGGTCTACTGAGAAGGATGTTCCTTGTTCTTTCGTTTGTGACTTTTAGTATGAAGCATCCATGCCCGACTTGATGAACAAAAATCCTGGGCCCGTTACGCGCCCAAACAGCATTTACAACGCCAATGATACGTCCTTTTGGAGGAATATCCCCTTGGAAGCGTGCAAATATAAACTCCTTGAACTCCAACTTTGCCTCCTCAAGGTTTTCATCGGGTATGAGAACAAATGGGGCTCCAGAGATGTGCTGAGTAGGGGTTCCAAGCTCCTCGAGTTGCGCTGATTTTTGAATCAAGTTAGCAAGCTTGGGAGGAGAGATCGTAGGTAAATCCTTGGCCGTAGCAGAGCTTTGGGAAGGGGGTTTATCCTGAAGAGATGCAGGGCTGGAGGATGGACCTTCAACAGCTCTGAATTGTAAGGAAGGTTCTTCAGATTGAAGATCCAGCAAGGGGGAAGCCTCCTGGTCCGAGAGCTGACCAGAGACCTCCAGAGGGGTTTGCTCAGCGGAAGGGGACTCCGAAGGAGAAACAAGCTGAGGTAGAACCGGTTTAAAGACCTTTTCGCCTGAGCTCCGGCCACGAGACGAGGAATTCTTGACGACGGCGCAGAGAAGCCAGAACCAGGTTTTTTCTTTTTCTTAATCTTCGTCATTTAGAGATGACAGGAACAGAGGAGAGAGCAGAGAAGAAAAGGGGGTGGTGAAGAGTTCTCAGCGGTGGCGTGAGGCCGGAGCCGCCGGTGCGAAAGGGGGAAAGCAGAACCCTAATCGCCTTATCTATCTCCCGAGAGAGAGGTATTGTGTTCAAAAGCAGAACCCTCTTAAGGATAAGTTCACTAAACCCTTCCAGGACTGCATTTATCTGAGGACGAATGGCTGTGGTTAATCGGTGCTCAGCGATTAGGTCAACATATTCATGCTTATTCTCCTCAGAAACTTTAATATTCCGGCCTCCAGGGATCAGTTCATGGTCAGTCACCTGCATTTTATATCGACAAGTTCAAAAACACAAGGAAAACCTACACTGTTAAAAGGCTGAACAAGTTACCTCCGTTTTTTCATACAGTATGATGTTTTCCTCATCAGCGTCAATGCTAAAAGTGAGATGTAGGACATGTCTGATATCATTCTGCATACATAAGAATAGATGAGTAACCAACAAGTATCTAACAACCAACATCTGCCGCAACAGTATATATACCTCCAGCATCCATTTCAGCGCTTTATAGTACTCGGGAACTATGGCCTCAATATCATGGTATGTAACCTTAACTCCCAGGATATGCTTGTAAAAAGAACGAGTGAAATGGACGTCAAGTAGTCGCCCATCAAACAGAGCTTTTCCAACCTGTACAGAAAAAAAAGGAATTAACGCATTACACCAGAGGACTAAGAGCATCATTAACGGCAGCTCTTAACCTTGTATCTTGGGGTAATTAATTTAAAAATTAAATGAAAAATTGTGTTTTTAGGGAAGAGGCGTGTCTTAATTAAGACAAGGAAGAACCGTATCTTCCTTCACACGTGGCAACAATTGAATGGGTAGAGCCGAGGTGAAGCACTCGGTGTCTCTCTCGCGACCCTTCACTCTCTCGACCCTTCTCTCTCTCTCTAATCTATGGCGACGAAACGGCGATTCTTCCACCGGTGTCTCTCTGCTCTCTCTCTCTCTCCCGGTGGCTCTCGTCGCGTCCTGTCCCTCCGTGGCTCTCCTTGACGGCGACGGACCCCTTTCTCGGTGTCTCTATGCTTTCTCTCTCTCTCCCGGTGGCTCTCGTAGGCGTCCTCTCTCTCGGTGGCTCTCCTCGACGGAGACGGACCCCTTTCTCGGCGGCTCTCCTCGAAAAGGTAAACCGATTGCTGTGTTCTTCAATTTTGCATGTGTTTTGATTAGGCTAGTTCTATGTCTGATCTATCTTGCATGTCTTTTTGTTTGTTTGGCTGGTCGATTCTCTCTCTCTCCGTGGCTCTCTTCGAAGGCGACAGACATCTATCTCGGTGGCTCTTGTCGGCGACCTCTCCCTCGGTGGCTCTCGTTGGCCACCTCTCCCTCCAATCGAAAGGTCAAGTTTCCGATTCATGTTCTTCAAGCTTTTAATACTTTGATTTGTTTGTTTCGATTAGGCTAGTTCAATTTTGCATGTGTGTTCGTTTTTGTCTTAGATTCTGTTTGTTTTGTTAAGATGCATGGATAAATTTGGATATGTTTGTTTCTTCAAGTTTGTTTCTGTCTTAATTTCTTCAAGTTTGTTTCTTTTTTTGTTTCAATCTTGATTTGTTTCTTGTTAGTTTATTTCTGTCTCTTGATTAATGTTTTGTTTCTGTCTTTGTTTCGTCAGATGGATGGATCAAATCAGATTTGTTCTGTCTTTGTGTCTGAAGCTGGAATGATCAAGACAATTTACCATGTTCACGGGTCTTGGAGTACAATGCCATACAGGTTAGCTTATGATCTTTGACAAGGTCAAAAGACTTGTATCAATAGATTTAGCTCGTGATCTTGTGAATAGCTTTGATTCTGGTGTAAATGAATAGATTTAACTTCTAGTCTTGTGATTAATGTGTTAACAAGCTTTGATAGGTTTTGTCTTTGTGCTGTTTTAGTGTTAGTGTAATCAATGCCTTGTTCCGTGTTAGTGTAAATGGTGTAGTGATGAATGAAGAGTAATTAATGTTCTGTGTTAGTGTAAATGAATAGAGTTAGGTTATGGTTAGATAGAAATCAATGGTGTAGTGATGAATGAGTTAGATAAATGTCAACTCGGATATGGTTGGTTGTGATCAATGCATTGTTCTTTATTTTTCCTTTTCAATCTATAAAATCTTCTCCTCTGTCCTGAGTTCCTTTTTAAGCGTGTTCTTCCATTCTCTCTTCCTCACCATTGTTCTTTCATTTCTCTCTTTCTTGGGCCTGTTTTGGAGATGGATTCCTATCCATCTGCGTATAATTCCAACTTTGTTGACTTACTTAATAGTCAACAAAGTATCTCTTTTGCTAACTATGAAGATAGTGTTGAACTATCTTCATCTCAAGTTCCGTTTCGCGGCACAGAAGAAGGTGAGCGTCGGGGACGAAGGAAGTGGACTCCCACGGATGATGTTGTATTGATCAGTTCATGGCTAAACACGAGCAAGGATCCAGTTGTTGGCAACTAGCAAAGATCAGGCGCATTCTGGAAGAGAATTGCAGCCTACTTTGCGGCAATTCCCAAGGTTGCTGGCTGCGAACAAAGGGAACCGGATAACTGTAAGCAACGTTGGCACAAGATGAATGACTTGGTGTGCAAGTTCTGTGGAGCTTATGAAGCTGCAACAAGAGAGAAAACCAGTGGTTGCAATGAGAATGATGTCCTCAAGAGAGCTCATGAAATATTCTACAACATCCATAAGAAGAAATTCACTCTAGAGCATGCTTGGAAGGAGTTGCAAAATGACCAGAAGTGGTGTGACCTTTCAACCTCTAAAAACGAAGGAAGCTCTAAGAAGAGGAAGTTGGACGATGGTGCTGATTCATCAAGCTCTCAAACCACTGAAAACAACCGTCCTGAGGGTGTTAAGGCATCAAAGGCCCGTGGTAAGAAGGCTATGGGGGAGGACAACAAGCTGAAAGAGTTTCAGACCACGTGGTCCATTAAGCAGCAAGACTGTGCTCTCAAGGAAAGATTGTCCAAGATGAGTCTACTTGACTCTCTTATTGCAAAGAAAGAACCTTTAGCCATCTATGAAAAAGAGCTCAAGAAGAAGCTCATCAGTGACTTAATGTCTAATTAGTTTAAGTGAAGTTAAAATGATGTTAAAATGCATTGTCATGTTCTTTGTTGCTCTCTGTTTCGATCTGTTGCTTGTTTGTTGTTAAAGTAATGTTCTCTGTTTCTTGTATGTTGCTTAACTGATGTTATAATGTTAAGTAATGGTTGTCTTGTTGTCTTGTTCTGTCACGGACTGGTTGTTGTGTCACTGATTGTTCTCACATCTTCATTTTCTTATCTTCTGTTGTGGGTCTGGTTCATTTTATTGATTGTTTCAGGATGTTTCAGAACTTCTCATGGATTCTCTTGCAACACACAACACACATTGGACTCTTTAGACTAATAAGGTAATGAGATTACTCATTACCATCAAAGCCAAGTATCTTGTTCTTTGTGAAACGAATATAATACTTGGCATTGATAGTAATGGGTATTCCCACTATCATATTGACATCGACTAAGTAAAGATCAAGTGAGAGATGTAGGTATTGAGTTGTAGTCATGGGTCATGTACTCTTCTGTCACGAGTTTTGTCAAGTCTTGTTGTGTCAAGTCTTGTGTATTCTTCTACTGAAATGAGTTCACGGGTCTTGTTGTGTAATATCAAGTTGTGTAATGTCTAGTTGTGTAATGTCTTGTTGTGTAATGTCTTGTAGTGTAATGTCTTGTAGTGTATTTAACAAAAATGTGTAATGTCAAGTTTCTATATATTCGACTTTTAACAACACGAAACACATCTTCTCTCATCTCTTATGCAACAACAAACCTCTTCTCTCTTATTCAAAACACCATCGCACACCTCTTCTCTCATATTTAAAAACAAACCAAAGTATCATTCTTTACTCATCTTCTCTTTTCAAAAACCATATATGGCTTCATCTTCACAAAACACTTCATTAGAAGAATCATTTGATGAAACATTTGTTCAAATGTTTGATCAACAGTTTGATCAAGCTTTTGAGAATTTCACCATTCATGCCGATCAAGAAGAACGAAGGAAAAAAAGGAAAAAACAAGCTTATATCGAAAGAAATCGTGAAGAAGGCAATGTACGTTTATGGAATGATTATTTCAGTGAAACCCCAACGTATCCTGAAAATTTTTTTCGACGACGTTTTAGAATGAACAAGAGATTGTTCATGAACATTGTTGATCGACTCTCCAATGAAGTTGATTTCTTTCGGCAAAAGAAAGATGGTCCTGGAAGGCTTGGTCTCTCAGCCCTCAAAAGTGTACGGCAGCTATCCGTCTCCTGGCATATGGGACTGCAGCTGATACGGTCGATGAATACCTCCGTCTAGGTGAAACTACAACTCGGTCATGTTTGGAGAATTTTGTGGAAGGCATAATTTTTTTGTTCGGTGATGAATACCTAAGAAGACCAACACCGTCTGATCTTCAACGTCTACTAGATATTGGAGAGTATCGAGGATTTCCCGAGATGATAGGAAGCATCGATTGTATGCATTGGGAGTGGAAGAATTGCCCCACCGCTTGGAAAGGCCAATATTCTCGTGGTTCGGGTAAACCAACAATAGTTTTAGAGGCGGTTGCTTCATATGATCTCTGGATATGGCACGCGTTTTTTGGACCTCCAGGTACCTTAAACGATATCAATGTTCTTGATCGCTTACCTGTTTTTGATGACATAATCAACGGTCAAGCTCCGCAAGTCTGTTACTCTGTCAATGGAAGAGAATATAATTTGGCTTACTATCTCACCGATGGTATTTATCCCAAATGGGCAACTTTTATCCAGTCTATTTCGATACCACAAGGGCCAAAAGCAGTTTTATTTGCTCAACGTCAAGAAGCTATCCGAAAAGATGTCGAACGTGCTTTCGGAGTCTTGCAAGCTCGCTTTGCCATTGTTAAGAATCCAGCACTTTTTTGGGATAAAGTCAAAATTGAGAAGATTATGAGAGCATGTATCATACTACACAATATGATAGTAGAAGACGAACGAGATGGATACACTCAATATGATGTTTCAGAATTCCAACAAGGAGAAGACACCGGAAGTTCACATGTCGATTTCACGTATTCAACAGATATTCCGACAAATATAGCAAATATGATGGGTGTCCGAACTAGAATTCGTGATAGACAAATGCATCAACAACTGAAAAATGATTTGGTTGAACATATTTGGCAAAAAATTGGACGTGGTGGAGACAACGAATGAGCTCGGTTGTTTTTTTTTAAATTATTCTCGTTTTTTTTTAATTATTTTTGCTTTTGTGCTTTTTCTTTAAATCTATGTTTAAACTATTATGTTTTATAATGTTTTATTTAATAAATAAACTTTATTTTTAACTAAACAAATTTTTTTTTAAGAACCTCTAAATAAGATACTCCCATTGGAGCAAAAAAAAATTGGTGTCTCTTAAGACAATCTCTTAGATCACTTTTAATACTTAATAATGTTTAAGATACCCAAATTGAGTATATGGGTTAATGGTGCTCTAAGTCATTAGGTAGCTAAAACTCACCACACGGCCAATGAATTTGAAGTAGGAGAGGTGCTCTGTCTGGTAAACAGAGTTTGGATTGGGTTGGAAAGTCAAGTCATTGCCTATAGTTGTGAACAGAAGAGCTACTTTGTCAAAAATAACCCTTGACAATAGCTGATACCATTCCCTGGTAAGTCCACCAGCATCAATGCCTTCTTCTCCTTGGAAGTGAACAGTCAATCTACCTTTCAATTCTTGAGTTGACCTCATTCGCAATTGGTTGTATGAATCTTCAAGAATATAGGCTCTTCTCACTGAGATTCTCAAAGAGCTATGGCGATGGTCGTGCTGGTGTTTTATCTTTGATCTGAAGTATGCCCGTTTGTTATCATTTATCAAATTCAATAAAACGTGGGACCTTCAGCATTAGTGAAAAGGACTTCTCAAGCAGAGCAGGATTTTGTCGGATGAAAGCATTAAGAAGTTTCCTATGCCTTTCAGAAAACCTGATAAAAGAACACCATATTTCTCATCCACCTTGCAGCTTGGTCCTGGACCCTTCGGCTGTTCTCCAGCATTAGAAGCCATGGTAACCCAGAAATCATGACTTAAACCAGACTGTGATGGATGCAGAATCCGAATGCTCCTCCATTTTGCATATGCAATTGCTTAACTCCAGCTACAGAGGTTCCAAAGCTGAATTGATGTTCGATAGCTGAGATAACACAGCAACATGCTCTTCTGAACTCTACTGCTCGTTTTTTCCTTCTGTGATTAAAGGATCAATAAAGGAGCTTAATGCGTGCAAAACCCTTTAAACTGCTGATCCATCTGATGATGTGGTACTTAGAAGCGCTTTTACGGCTTCACGGAACATGTGAAGTTCACTCATCGCTTATCTTGTCAGGTTCTGTATTGCATTTGCAAGCTCAGTAATAAACAAATGACAATGGCTTGGAGCAATTGCAACAAGTTTTTTCAGCACCTCCGCGACAAGGGTGTATGCGTTATCTGACAAACTGAACAAACAGCATAATTAGTAAGACAAGATGTAGAAACATCTAAATTTAAGCATTAACTGAAAGAAAGAAAGAACAGAAACTAAGATGTGTTCACAAATAAGCATATGACATACCCTTCACGTGCAAGTAATGAACAAAGCAGACACAGCTCTGACTGGGGAAGATTAAGCAACACCCTATGAACATCACATTCACTCTCTTCTCTGGTTGACGAGCTTCCGGATGAGACAATTGGCTTGGTCATTGTACCAGCAGAGCCAGATACCATATCATGGACAGACCCATCTGATCCATCAGCTGACTCCGACTTTCGTTCAGCATTGGCAATGATGACCTCCAGTAAGTTCAGCAGCTGGAAAAAATGATGAGAAAATACATAGAAACCCAGGTTAATTTTTCCTAACACTAAACAAAGCCAAACCATATCACTGGATGAAAAGGAGTACCGGCTCAAGATGAGCCACACTTCTCTAATAAAGGGGCTGGTTCAGGAGGTTTAGAAGTAACGAAAAGGCTATAGATTCGGGTTCCTGCTGCGTTCTACCCATGTATTCATCACTTACCGCAACAGCTTTCCCACGTGCCTTGTCTGAGGGTGCTGAGCCTTGAAGGGAAGGCAGGGAAAGCCTAGATTGAAGCAGAATCTTTGCTACATACATATGATTGCGTGCTAAATATGTCAAATTTTCAAGTACACGCCGAGACACTAGAGGAGGAACCCCTGCAAATAGAATTACAAAAAATTATCTATAAAACTTCTAGGCCCTAAAAAGAATTGGTTATTGTAAGAACATCCCCAGTCACAATCCAATTTACAATAAAAGCATACCATCAAAGTGCTGAGGACGTGAATATGTTACATTGCTTTGACAAGCATAAAGACGATAAGGTGGTTCGGAAACACTCGAGTAGTTAACATGCTAACGTCAGAAAATATCATCTTCCTTGCTTCAGCTGATCTAACAGATGCACCCACTAAAAACTGATTAGCCCTTCTTGCTAGCTTTTGCCGCCAATCATTCTCAGATTTGTTTTCCTTCTTCCCCTCGAGTATGGAATAAACTTGTGAAGAATGACGAAATATTCCACCAACTTGACCACACTTCTGTTGAGGACCTTTAAGACTCTT
Source organism: Moricandia arvensis (assembly GCA_905132765.1). Taxonomy (NCBI): domain Eukaryota; kingdom Viridiplantae; phylum Streptophyta; class Magnoliopsida; order Brassicales; family Brassicaceae; genus Moricandia; species Moricandia arvensis. Next base: position 15,413 of record CAJHQP010007077.1, on the reverse strand, counting down.
AATTTCAGCATCTCTTCGAAGTGTTATATGGATTAACGAAGAATACATTAACATCATTTCGCTCAAAAGCTTCAGAATGAAAACAATTTTGGCCAATGAAGCTGACATATCATGTGTATTAGCATTCTTTTCTTCAGGTGTACAAGCAACCGCTTTGCCTTTTCCCTTAGTAGAGGCAAGATCAACATCCATGTCTGCTAAAGTCGAATCACCTTCAAGGCTTCAACCATGTCATCTTTTGGAGGAGGTATGAAATAAGAGATAGAATCCTGAAGTAGCTAAACAACACCAATGAACGACTGAGGAGGTTTTTGGTGAACTTTAGGTGCCTTGGTGCTCCCAGGGGAAGTGGTAGTTGCAACTTCACTAGAAGTCTGAGATTTCACTTTGTCAGCTTTATCTTTATCCTTATCCTTCTCTTTGTCTTTTGATTTTTCTTTTTCTTTCACTAATACGATGTAAGGTCTTTCACCAACCATCTCTACATGGCATATAGAACGAGCGGCCTGGATAAAAGTGACTAGATCCCAAGCAATTACAGAATTTACATTCAACAAAAAATTGCGTGGAGAGATTCTCGATTTTGAGTGCCTGTTGGAAAGTGTTGCAAGTGCATGCTTTATCTCAGATTCCATGGCTTGCTGAAGCATTTGGGAATCTTCAAGAACATGAACGATGATACTAGCAGCAACTGACTCAAACCCTGTGTTGAGAAACACATTCGCCTTGCAACACACGTTTTAGGTTTGTTCGATCGTTCGTTTGTTAATTCGCTCTCTCACTTTCTAACTTAACGCGGAAGTAACAAGCAAGCAAAGAGAATAAAAGACACATAACAATTTAACCAGTTCAGAGCCTCAATATGAGCTACTCTTACGTCTCGGCCAGAGGATTCCGACAATCCACTATGATGCGTTCAACCTCACCACCAAGCTTAGACAAAACATGTTCAGCTCAATGATGCAAGGAGAAGAGAAACATATAAGCTTATTGCTTTTTCTTATACCTCAAGTCACATCCGATTTCGAGCTTATATAATGCTCTTAGGATAACTCCTAAACCCTAATGGAATATATCTCTTTCCTTTATTTAAGGAATATTTCATTTTCCTAATGTTATTCAGTTTTGGACCAATAATATCCAATAAACTCCACCTTGAGTCAAGAACTGAAAACATCTTCATAGTGATTGCACTTCGAATCTTTACATTGGCAATGACGAAGCTATCTTCAGGCTTCAGTCACCTTCAATAACTCCAAAGCGTCGTTGAACTTGTTCACCGGCACAACCTTTGTCAAGACATCAGCCGGATTTCTTGAGGTTGAAATCTTCAGCACCTCCACCTCTCCATAAGCGATCGAATCTCTGATAAAATGGTACTTTGTAGCAACGTGCTTAGTCCTCGATAGACTTTGTTCTTTGCCAAATAAATTGCACTCTGCGAATCGCACCATATAGAAACACACTTTTGCTCAAATCCAAGGTCCTTCTGTAACCCCTTGATCCAAATGCTCTCTTTCATAGCTTCAGACAATGACATATACTCAGATTCAGTTGTCGATAGAGCCACCACAGGCTGCAAATTGGACCTCCAGCTAACACTTGATATAGTGTGTTTTTAGCATACCGTGGTTGTGATTTATTGGTCTTTCTCATGCAATTATAGGGTACTTACAGCTCTATTTGAGACATTTCAGGTACAAAAGAGGATGTGGAACTTTGGAGGGAAACATGAAGAAAAAGAGAAAATTTAAATTCTATCCCGGAGAACAAACCCAGAGATCAAACAGAGCATTGATCCCCACGGGAGATATTTTAGGAAACTGCAGAATCTTTTGGGATTTGCCCTAATTTTATTTCCTTCTCCTTCCAGCCGCCACAAAAGCTTTATAAAAGAAGAACACGACCATTATTGGAGGGAGACTCTTTTCAGCTCAATTTTCTTTCATACTTTTCAGCAAAAACTCTATTGGATTCAATACTTTGTAATGGAAAGAGGAATCTTCACCTTGTTCTCGCGATTCTGAGAAGATTTCTTGAATCCTACTTTTAGTTTTTTTTTTATTTCGATTTATGGAGTATTATTCAATATTTCTTATTGTGTTTATTGCCATGATTGTTGAGTAGTCGATATTGTTAGTTTAGGGTGTTAGGGTGTTAGATTTATTAAGCTACACACAAATAGGTTGTATGTTCATTGATGGCCTTTATTCTAAACCTAACTTAATGCTAGCATGAATCTGATCACTTTATATTAGATTTGGGGTTTCATCTATTCATTAACCGTGTTATAGGTTGCTTGATCTGTTTAGAATAAATATTATATTCATAATCAGCGAAAGTAGATATTAGGGTGTAATATGAACTGAGTATATCTGATTGTTACTGTTCATAGACAGAACTCGGAACAAACGACAACTTAGTCTCTAGGGCTGTTCTCTGAAAGGAACAAGCACCACGACAGTGGGCTTTTCTAGCCATTAATCTATGTTCTGGGCTTGTTCTTAATTCGAACTTGAATAATTGTGTGGCTTAATGATATCTAACACCAGTTTAATCACCATAGGCTAGCTTTTCCCCAAATTAAAACAACTCAAACCGTACCTTAATCTCTGTCATTTTTACTTTGTTCTCTGTTAAATCTGAAGCTTTTAGCTAAGACATTAAAACTCATAAGATATAGTGTAAAACGGTCTTCTGGAATTGAATCTCAAGTACAATAACTACAACTGTTAACTTGACAATAACAAGATCTAATTTTTAGTGTATCAAGTTTTGGCGCCGTTGCGACGTGGACCAGCTTTTACCTATATTTTCTTGGTTTTATACTTTTTCTAAGACATCTAACTTGCTCTATTTTTTGTTCTCAGTGATGTTCCAGGTGTATGTCAAGTAGAATTACTCGAAGCAACACCTCAAGTCCATCAATCACCCTCAACAATCAAGAACTCGCAAGATTAGAAAGAAACAACCGAACTCAATCAAGACCTACTCACGCCAACATGGGCGATCATAACAATGAGCATGATCTCACTGCTGCAATGGCCCTGATGCAACAGCAGATGCAGCAGATGCAACAGACCTTGCAAGCTCAATAAATGGCTGCTCAGCAGAAGCAGCAACATGAGCAACCAACTTGGATTGGAGAAAGGAATCTTCCTCGAAACTTTCCAACCAATTGCTCAACCATTATTCCTCCACCCTGTGCTCGGCAGGGTTTCTAGATCAAGGCCTCCATGATCTCTCTGGTGCAAAGGAAGATGTTCCATGGTCTCCCGGCTGAAATACCAATGGAACACATCGAAGCTTTTGAGGAGATATGTGCTATGACTCGCTCAAATGGTGTTTCACCTAAATTTTTCAAGTGTATGTTGTTCCCATTCTCTCTTGCCAACAGGGCATCAAGGTGGTTGAAATCACTTCCAAATGGCTCTCTGACTTCATGGGAGTAGGTTCGAGCTGCCTTCATGAGTCACTTATACACCAAGATCTCCTCCTTCAAGCAGCACTCCAACGAACCCTTTAATGAAGCATGAGAGCGATTCAATGACATACTCAGAGAGTGCCCTCATCACGAGTTTGATCAAGACTACATTCTAGGGATTTTCTATGATGGTGTAGATTGGGAGTTCCGCAATGCTTTGAACTTTGCGAGTAAGGGAGATTTCATGACTCAAACTACTGAAGGAGCGTTTGAGCTGATAGAGAACATGGCTCCTAGCTCAGCCAACAAGAACACAGAGACTGATCGCTCCAAGAAAGTCAACAACATTGATGCTCAATGGAAAGATGAACTCACTGCCAAGGTTGATCTGCTCCTCAAAAGCAACGAAGGTCAAGTCTTGTATATGGAAGAAGCTACACCTGAGCAGATGCTAAGGACCAGGCCGCAAAAGATGGACAAAAAGGAGATGATCACCAGGAAGTGCTCTACATCAACGGTCAAGGGTATGTTTAGAACAAGAACTAATACCAGAACTCAAACAACGGGAACAACCCCAACCTGCTCTCTTACCGGAGCATCAACGTAGAGAACCCTGGAGATCAAGCCCAGAACAATCAAGCTCAAGGTGCTGCTCAGCAAAGAGGTTTCCACATAATTTTCAGGGAAAGACATTCGTCTTCAGTCAGTCCCAGAACCGTTTCCAGAACCAGGATCAACACCAGAACCATCAGAAGCAGCAGAGCAATCAGCAAACTGCTTCAGCAGAATCAAGCGGACAACAGGACGAGCTCAAGGTCTTAGGGAACATGATGCATCAGCTGCTCCAGAGTCAACAAATTCAGGTCAAGGCGTTGATCCAGGCTACCACAGAGATCAACAACAGGATGGACAACATGTTCACTGAGCTGAATACTAAGTATGACACTATGAGCAGCCACATGCGCCATATTGACATTGCTCTCACTCAAACAGCTGAGAGCGTCAAGAGGCAGCAAGGGACGCTCCCTGGAAAAACAGATAAAAAGTCTAGGGTTGAGCATTGTAATGCAATAGAGCAGCTGTTTGCTGAAACTGCTTTGAGCACAGAAGAGAGAACAACGCACCCTGCTAGCTCTGAAGCGACTGCTCCCAGTGAATCTGTTGAGACTCCACCAGCTCGAGTTTATGTTCCTAAGGTTCCCTATCCAATTCCACCTAAACATCTGATGGATCCCATTAGTGCAGAGCAGCTGGCTTGATTTAGGAAGATGGTGAGAAGGCTTCCTAAAAAGATCTCATTTGATCATGCTTGGGAGATTCGTCCATTGCATATGTTCTTCAGAAACTGTAGAGAGACTAAAGAGGAAATTAAATCACTCTTTATCGAAGCACTGAGGCTAGAACCCAAGGTATTGCCTAAGCTTGATGATCCTGGAAAGTTTATTTTCCCATGTTCCATCGCAGGAGTTGAATTCAAGGAAGCTCTGTGTGACTCTGGGTCTAGTGTGAATCTTGTCTCAAAGGTGATTGTAGACAAGCTGGGTAATGTTGATGTTGAGCGTTCTCAAATGACTCTTGCTTTTGCAAACTCTTCAAGAGCAATCCCTTATGGTACCATTCACAACATTCCTGTCAAAGTTGTGGACTGTATTATGCATATTGAATTTCAGGTTATTGAGATGAGCAAGGACTATGAGATGCCTTTGATCCTTGGGAGTCCATTTATGGCTACAGTGGGAGCAATCATCGACATGCCTAATAAGAAAGTATCATTCTCCAACATCAACAAGAAGGTTTTCGGTAAGGTTATTCCTCCCAGATTCCCTACGTTGCACGCCTCTTGCATCTCATTGGTTAGTGGAGATAAGATGAAGGTTGATCCTAAAAGGGAGCTTAGTGATAAGGGTGAGAGCAGGCTGGTATTGGATGGAGATTCTCACACTGATACCAAGAAACTCCATGGGTATGCAAAGGTGAAAGAAAAGGTCCAGAAGAAAAGGGTCAAGGGTGACCCTACAATGACTTTGACACCTCACATGTGTGATGAGAACTCCATTAAGTATGAGGTAAAGTGCAAATGCTCATCTAAACCATTCTCTAAAGTCAGAGTAATTCTCACACATGAGCTGAAAGAGAAAGGGGAAGCTGCTGTAAAAGGGCTGTTGAGTAGAGTTTTGAAGCTGAATATGTCTGATTGTGGAGCTTGTTTTGGAACAAGCGCTCATGCTCAACCTGACTGAACCCTATCACCAAGTCAAGCTAATGACTTAAACTAAGCGCTTGGTGGGAGGCAACTCACTGGTAAGTGTGTATATAATTTAGGTTTTTATTGTTACTGATTTTTGTTTTTGTTCTTATTAGTTTCAGGATTAAACAAAAAAACCCGAGTTACCACACTTGGAGAACAAGGCAACTCAGGAGAACAAGGTGACCCTGTTCTCTGAGGTTGTTCCCTGCCAGGTAAGTGACTCGAAAAAAAAACAAGGTGACCTTTCTTGATTCTATTTCACACCAGAGACGTGTGAAGTAAGTTTGGGGGAGACACTTATGTCAGTCTAAATTTGTGAGATCTAGGATCCTATTTTTAACTTATGTGTGCTTTTAGTTATTCTTATCTAGTGACCTTAGCAGTGACGATAGACCTACACTTGAACTTAAAACACCCTGACATCATCACTTTGTTCTCTAGAAGGCCTTTGCTTGTAATGGTATACCTGTATAACTTAACTCCATCTAACTTGAGCCTAATTTTGACTGAAATGCTCAGAATGATCACCACTAGAGCAGGGAAACGAGATCACACTCATGACTTCTTATTCTTTCATCCATCTTGTTGTTCCTGAGTGGCTGGCTCATTTTTAGCTGGTTCCCATCCCAAAACCCAGAACCTTTATTCCACCTTCATGGATTCTGTTATTTTAATTGTCATATGTGTAGAATTGTGCAAAAGGGTCGGAGAGGAAAGGATCAATGCAGCCTTAACTTGTTTTTGCTGCATTGAACCACCGATCAAGGGTGAAGAGAACAAGGCAGAAAGATCATGGCGTTGAGATTGAGGTAGTCGATGAGAACAAGCTAATCAAAAAGACCATCCGAATGTTCTCTAAAGTAAGGAGCAAGGAGACCTAGAAAATCAAAAGAAGGGCATCAAAACCCTCAGAGGCATCAAACACATTTGTAAATACCCTCTCTTATCATCATCATCATTATTCAGTAAGAAAACGTTATTCTCATTGATGATTGAGAGAGGAAGAAACATTGTCTCTGATTGGGGGAAAACATATCGGCGGAGAGCAAGTTTGAGAGATAAAGGTGGGGAGAACAAGCAAAACGAGTTAGGTTGTGGAGATCAATGGATCCATCCTCTCCTACAATTTTGTGTGACCCCCTACATTCCTCTATAGAAAATGGTAACCACAAAAACTTGCAGCCCCACAAACAAAAAAAGCATGTTCATACCTAGCATCGTCTACCCGCCTAGTGCTGTGATAAGATATGCTCACGCCACCCTTAATTTGAATATAAGGAGTTTTGTTAGAAAGGTGTAACATTGCAGGTTTGACACACAGAGTATGGAGCCGATTTTGAACAGCAGTCAGGGGTATTCTGGTAAGGGTGTGCGGTTCTAGATGCACATCTTGTATGGTTCAGAGATTTGTGGTTAAAGAAATGGTTACTGAGAATAGGAGAGTTCCCACACCTTGAGTCATGTCTAACATGTTCTAATGTTTGAAATTGTTTGAGGACAAACAAAGATCTAAGTCTGGGGGAATTGGATATAGTGTGTTTTTACCATACTATGGTTATGATTTATTGATCTTTCTCATGCAATTATAGGGTACTTACAGTTCTATTTGAGACATTTCAGGTACAAAAGAGGTTGTGGAACTTTGGAGGAAAACATGAAGAAAAAGAGAAATTTTGAATTATGTCCCGGAAAACAACCTCAGAGATCAAGCAGAGCCTTGATCCCCGCGGGAGATATTTTAGAAAACTGCAGAATCTTTTGGGATTTGCCCTAATTTTATTTCCCTCTCCTTTCAGCTGCCACAAAAGCGTTAAAAAAAGGAGCACGACCATTATTAGAGGGAGACTCTTTTCAGCTCAATTTTCTTTCATACTTTTCAGCAAAAACTCTATTGGATTCAATACTTTGTAAGGGAGAGAGGAATCTTCACCTTGTTCTTGTGATTCTGAGAAGATTTCTTGAACCGTACTTTTAGTTTTTTTATTTCGATTTATAGAGTATTATTCAGTATTTTTTAATGTGTTTATTGCCATGATTGCTGAGTAGTTGATATTGTTAGTTTAGGGTCTTGGATTTATTAAGCTACACACAAATAAGTTGTATGTTCATTGATGATCTTTATTCTAAACCTAACTTAATGCTAGTATGAATCTGATCACTTTATGTTAGATCTAAGGTTTCATCTATTCATTAACCGTGTTATAAGTTGTCTGATCTGTTTAGAATAAGTATTATATCCCTAATCAGCGAAAGTAGATATTAGGGTGTAATATGAATTGAGTAGACCTGATCGTTACTGTTCATAGTCAGAACTCGGAACAAGCGAGAGCTTAGTCTCCGGGGCTGTTCTCTGAAAGGAACAAACACCACGACAGCGGGCTGTTCTAGCCATTGATCTATGTTCTGGGCTTGTTCTTAATTCGAACTTGAATAACTGTGTGGCTTAATGATGTCTAACACCCGTTTAATCATCCTAGGCCGGCTTTTCCCCAAATGAAAACAACTCAAACCGTACATTGATCTTTGTTATTTTTACCTTATTCTCTGTTAAATCTGAAGGTTTTAGCTAAGACATTAAAAATTATAAGATATAGTGTAAAACGGTCCTCTGGAATTGAATCTCAAGTACAACAACTACAACTGTTAACTTGACAGTAGCAAGATCCAATTTTTAGTGTATCAACAATGTTTCCTCCTACCTTGAATACATATCCAGAAATCGATCTTCTTTTGTCCAAGTCAGCCGCATAATCAGAATCACAAAAGCCTTCAACTGAAAACTCCTTTCCCTTTGTATAAGTTAAACATAGTTGAGATGCTCCTTTGATGTATTTCAATAACCACTCACGGTTTCCCAATGCAGTTCCCCAGGTCTACTGATAAACCTACTAACCAGACCAACTCCATACGCTAAGTCAGGTCGCGATCCCACCATAGCGTACATTACTCTTCGTACAGCACTTGAGTACGGAACTGTGTTTGTGTCTAACACCTCAGAATCAGATTCCACAGAACACAACTTGAAATGTGCCTCAATAGGTGTATTCACCTTCTTTAATTCTGCCATATTGAAGTTTCGTAAAACTTTTTGCAAATATTCTTACTGAGACAACTTCAATATCCCTTTCTCTCTGTCTTGGAATATATCAATACCAAGAATTCTTCTAGCGTTCCTCAAATCTTTCATCTCAAACTCAGAGCTTAGTAAGCCCTTTAACTTCGAAATCATGCATCTCCTTGGCTACTAATAACATATCATCCATGTACAACAGAAGGTAGACATAGTTGTTTTTAGAAACCTCCTTCACGTAGACACACTGATCTTGCTCACTTCTCACAAAACCTTGATCCAACATAAACTTGTCGAACCGTTTATTCTATTGTCTTGGAGATTGTTTCAATCCATATAGGGATTTCTTAAGAAAACAAACTTTATCAGCTCCACCTACTTCAAAACCTTCAGGATGAGACATGTATATGTCTTCTTCCAAGTTTTCATGTAGAAAGGCTGTTTTAACATCCATCTGTTCAAGCTCCAAATCAGCATGAACAACTAACGACAACATGATTCGAATTGAGATATGCTTCACTACAGGTGAGAACACTTCTTTATAATCAATTCCTTCACGTTGAGCATAACCTTTAGCCACTAATTGTGCCTTGTTCCTCTTTGGCTCAACTCCCGAAATTCCTTGTTTCAATTTGAATAACCATTTACTCCCAATAACCTTCACTCCTTGAGGTTTATCAACTATCTCCCAAGTTTTATTCTTGTCCAGAGACGTCATATCTTCACCAGCAACGGCCTTCTTTGCAACTCATAGCCTCATAATAGTCTCTAGGTTCCTCAACCTCTACTAACTCTTCAGCTGCAGCAAGGGCAAAAGCCACTTCAGACTCTTCTGTGAAGTTCAAGGGTGGAGTGACATCCTGGTATCTTGTTGGTGGTACGATAGCCCTCCTTTGTCTATCCCTTTCGAGTTGGTAATTCGTCAAACCACCACTCGAGTTTTCTATATCAACTTCACTGTCACTTTCGGTTTCTGTTTGACCATCATAACCAGCTTGAACAGGTCCGGGTTCTTCACCTGCTTCAGAACCCATTGAGTTAGTTGTTGCAGACTCACCATCTTCACGTGGAATTTCCGTGATAACCTTAGCTTTTCCACTCTCTAAGTCATCCTTAGCTTCCTCTTCAGTGGACTATTTGGTAGTTCTCAACATGTCTTTATACATTACATGTTCTTAGAACAAAGCATTACGGCTTATCACACACTTCTTCTGATCCAATAACCAGACCTTGTAGCCTTTCACACCTGGTGGGTATCCTATAAATACTCCCTTCAACGCCCTTGGCTTCAACTTTCCTTGATCAATATGTACATAGACAATCGATCCAAACGTTCTTGTATCTAGGCTTCTTCTTAAGCCAAACTTCTTCATGAATGTTGTTGTCAATAGCAGACAATGGTGTTCTATTGATCAGATAAGCTGTTGTAGCTGCAGCTTCCGCCCAAAAGCTTTCACTTAAACCAGATTTGTTTAGCATGCATCAAACCTTCTCCATAATTGTTCGATTCATACGCTCAGCAACACCATTTTGCTGTGGCGTATTAATACACGTACGGTGCCCTGAATTCCATTCTTCTTGCAGAATGTATCGAACTCCAAGTTACAAAACTCCAGACCATTTTCTGTCCTGAGACACTTTACCTTCTGATTCACTTGATTCTCAACCAGCATCTTCCATTCACAAAAACTTTCGAAAGCTTGATCTTTAGTCTTCAAGAAGTATAGCCAAACCTTACGTGAGCAGTCATCGATGATTGACAAGAAGTATTGCTTCTTTGATAGGGAAGGATGCATGTTTGGAGACCTCCAGAGGTCAGAGTGGACGTACCCAAGTACCTTGTCTGTGTCATGCTTTCCGAGTGGGAAGCTTACACGTTTTGTCTTTCCCATCACACAATCTTCGCAAAAATCCTGAGTATCGATCTCCTTCTTCGTTAGTATGTTTTTCCTAACCAAGATCCTCAGATTTTTCTCACTCATGTGGCCTAATCTGTTGTGCCACAAACCAGTGATATTGCTTTTCGGTTCTGCAACTTCTGTATGGTGAACTTCTTTTGTCACAGTCTCACCCTCGAGGATACACAAATCGTGTATTAGTTTTCCTCTCAACCCTACCCTTCCATTCTTGTGAAACGTTAGCTTACCATCTCTACCACTATGCTGGAACCTGACTTTATCAAGTGTTCCTATTGATATCAAGTTTCTTCTCAGACTTCGAACATATCTGACGTTGTTCAACACATAAATTGAGCCTCCACAAGTCATCAACTTTATAGAACCAATTCCCTTCGCCTCCACCGAATGATTATCCCCAAGTAGAATCTGATTTCCATTTATCTCTATAAAGGTATCAAACCAGTCTCTTTTGGACGTCATATGGTAGGTACACCCTAAATCAATAACCCAATTATTCCTTGGATTCAGATCAGAGACATTCAACGCGTCAGAATACTAAATCTTCTCTGTGATAACACCCGCTTCACCTTGTTTCTCTCTGTCAAACTTCTTCTTTAAAGCGAAACAATCCTTTCTAAGGTGTTCCTCTTTCTTACAGTGCCAACACACCACTTACATCTCGACTTTGATCTACCACGATTGTTTTTCTTCGAATCGTTTCTCCATTCAAACCTTCCTCTATCTTTCATGACTAAACCTTCTCCAGCTTCTTTACTACTCCAACCACTGTCTTTCAACTCTCTTTCTTTATCACGAGCTGCTGCAATCACAACCTCTAGAGTTATGGTGTCCTTTGCATACTTCAAAGTCTCCTTCAGTTGGTTGTATCGAGATAGCAAAGAACATAGAAGTAATATGGCTTACACCTCATCTGTTACCATGACTCCACGCTGTTCAAATCAGACAACAGCTTCAGGAAGTCATCAATATTAGAATCAACAGATGTAGGATCAGTCATCTTAAAGTTATAGAACTTTAACTGCAGGAAAATCCTATTCGGCAGAGACTTAGACATATAGAGTCTCTCCAACAGCGACCACATAGCTGATGCTGTTGTGCAGTGGCTAATTTTACGTAGAACATGGTCACCAACATTCAGAACAATCAGATTCATGGCTTTTTCTGATTTTTTTACCTTCGAGGGATCAATATCAGCCGGTGTTGGAACTGCCGATTTTCCCTCTTTCGCTTCATCCTCTTCCTCCTTTGATTCATGGTTAACAGGTTCTCGAAGCTTCTCATCAATGAGAATTTCCTTCAAACCCAAGTAACCAAGATGCGCGAGCATGCGAATCTTCCACAGACCCGTCGAACCGATCAACCTCTATCCGTGTATTAGACATCCTAGCCCAAAGCTCTGATACCAATTGTTGAGAAATACATTCGCCTTGCAACACACGTTTTTGGTTTGTTCGATCATTCGTTTGTTAATTCGCTCTCTCTCTTTCTAACTTAGCGCGGAAGTAACAAGCAAGCAAAGAGAATAAAAGACACAGAACAATTTAACCAGTTCAGAGCCTCGATATGAACTACTCTTACGTCTGGGGCAAAGGATTCCGGCAATCCACTATGATGCGTTCAACCTCACCACCGAGCTTAGACAAAACATGTTCAGCTCCATGATGGAAGGAAAAGAGAAACATATAAGCTTATTGCTTTTTCTTATACCTCAAGTCACATCCGACTTCGAGCTTATAATGCTCTTAGGATAACTCCTAAAACCTAATGAAATATATCTCTTTCCTTTATTTAAGGAATATTTTCTTTTCCTAATGTTATTCAGTTTTGGACCAATAATATCCAATACCCTGAAAAGAGACTATTACTAGGCAGAGAAAGCAGTGCTTGAACACCTCCAAAACCAAGAAAGCAAACAGCAACAGAATGTTTCCTTGTTAATGTAGAACCGCATGCGTGGTTTCAGAAGGAAGCTGATTCTGGATACATGTACAAGCAATCTCAATCAATTTCTTTTGATCATCAATATCAACAAGCTGTGGAGAGCAAAGCAGCTTGTCTTGCTTGCTCTCATCAATGGCCAGGCATGTTTCGCCCTTTTTCAACTCCTCTATAAGCTCAGTATTTAATTTCAGGTTCACTTGTAGCAGCCTATCAATGGCAAAAAACCGTATCGTCACCCACTTCGGAACATTAACCTTTTCCTTGTCAATATTAACAGAGTCCCACTTTGAGAGTACATCGCACACAAGTATTACAGTACTCGCCTTCAGCGCAACTTCACGGGAACATGCATCTTCATGTAGAATCAAAGCAAGAACATGCAACAGAGCAGAAAGCAGATTGTTCTTTGTGTTATCGAAAACAGAACAGCAATCCTTAATTCGGCTAAGAAGGCAAGATATAACACCAGATCGGTGTTCCCCATTGTTTTCTGAGCATATCAAAACGAGCAAGTCTCTAACGGGCAAAGTAAGGGTTCTTTCATCTGCAAAAGCTTCGTACATGTTGTTATAATGAGAAGATATGTAATCAAATATGTTTTCGTGTTATTGATTTGTGACCTCAAGGTCTGTTTATATACAAGCTATAAGATCCTAATCCTATCGAAATAAGGAAACTAATACAATCGAGATAAGGATGAATAAACTAGATAATCTAATAGATAAATATGATTGAATTATCGTAATATATAAGCCCTTCAACTGGTGGCAGTGAGACTATTTCTGCTTCAGTCTGTTCTCGAGTTTCATCTACAACAGTCTGCGTTATATCTAATTCAGAATTTCCCAGGGACATTGCAAGAGCACAGGCAAGCTCATCATCCTCTTGGATTTCTTCTGAGTGGGAAAACAGCCATTCCATGGCTAACTCAACACTGTTAGATCCAACCTGTCTCAAAGCTTCTTCGGCTCTTGATCTGGAGAAACCCATCTCCACAATTTTGAAATGGTTGTTTCACTGGAAGGTGGACCTGTTACACGAGCGCTACCAATGCTAACTAGGTTTTTCAGTTCGACTACAGAATACAAATGCTTGATGATGGAAATGAATGTAGTAACGAAATCATAACTACATTCGTTAAATTGTTAATGAGTCCAAATCGGAAGTACAGCTTTCAACATACTGGACTGCAAGATCTTTACAAATGTCTCAGCATCTTGTGGAAATGAGATATTCCAGTTTTCTACTGGTTGAACGAGTAAGTGTTTCGTGAATGGTGCTAAGATAAACGATGAAGTTACCAAATGGTCCATGAGCTTACCGTAGCTAGCCAGCGGACCATGTATCCACGCATGATGATGATCTGCATCTTCCTTTTTATCTTGCTTGCCCTTAACATCATCAGTCTCCATCGGAGATAAGTAGTTTCTATTAATTGAAAATAAAAGCTGGCTAGTAGCATCAAATGTTGTCAAAACCGTCTGAATCACGCCCCGGCCATAAAAGCAATTTATTAGAACATGATTACACGAATCAGGCCTATTAAGAAGGATAGCATCGATGAAGTCAATAACCTTGCCAAGGTAGCGAAATTTAGTTGACCTTGATGCCTCAGGTGCAATCTCATGGCCTTCAACATTAAAGTGATCCAGGGAGATTGAAGAAAAACTTGAGGCAACTAACTTAGATGATGGAGCTACGTTTACTGTATCTTCTCTCCTACGAGAGTGGAGCAGCATTGGCTTCCCTAACTCTTGGAATATATAAGTGATGTGGAAGGACAATGACCTCACCATGTCACAATATGATATATAATAGGATCCATTTCTTTCATGCTCTATGTGACCAGAAACGTCTGATGAACTAGAGGGACCATCATTGATTGCTCGTGGTTGAAATTCAGTCGATGCACGCCCAAGATAACCGTAAAGATTTATTAAATCAAAGAATTGCGATTATGCGCTCCATCCTGTCGTTCTCCTCCGGAATAATGGATCCAGAAACTGTCTAAAAGAACTGAACCTTTGTCCTTCCGTCCCATTTATACACTCTGTTTGCACCCTCGTATACTGCTATTTGCCATAATTTCACGGTGCAAATGCCTATATTCTCCAGAACATCCTTGCTTTCATTTGCAAACTCCTAAAGCAATGCAGTCATCCAACGGTTATCCTTTGATGAGAAACTCCACAAGGAAAAGAGAATCAAAAATTCCACAACTTGGAGAAAGTTTTCGATCAAGTAAGAATGTCCCTGAGAGATCTTGCAGTCCAACTAAAGCTTTCTTCAATTGATCGCTGTAGAAGATAGGATGCACCGATCCATCTAAACCCCAAGTACAACAAGTCCAGATTGTGAAGACTAAAACGGCATAGTTTTAGCCGGGCGCCCAATGAGCAAAGAAAGTTAAAACGACTAGTAGCCCGATCGTTTTGGTCGAAGCCCATTTCGACTAAGGCCCAGGTAGAACCGGCTTAGGGCATCAACGACCAGCAGCGTATAAAAGAGGAGGAAAGTGCTATGGAAAGGGGGGGAGAAAAACAGAAGGCGGCTAGAATTAGGGTTTCCAATATTTTTAAATCTAGACTACTTTGTACAAACTTTTCCGGCTTACTAATAAAAGAACACATCTCCTTTTATACTGTAAAAACATGATATGTTGTGTTTTTGCATAGTTTTAGCTTTGTTATTTCATATATTTTTATCCATTAACCTTATATTTATTTGCATTTAGAGTCTATTACATGTACATTTGCATCTTGTAGGTGTTGGATGAGCTATTTGGAGTTTTGGAGGTGATTAGAACACAAA
>CAJHQP010007076.1:0-34287 GCA_905132765.1 Moricandia arvensis | reverse complement strand
AAACTTCAACTTGGCTCGCTGATGGCAAAAACGAATGAGTTTGTTTTTCTGGGGTGCTTTTGGATAGGTATGCGTGCTCTCCACGAATCACTTGAAGGGTGGGTGGAACAGATCCAAGATGGCTTCCAGGCTACATTCTTCGGCATACCGTTGGATTAAGTTGTTGACGTTTCAGACTATATAGGTTGTTCGGAGCACACTGGCCCTAAACAGTATGCTCATCTGTTATCTTGGAACAACGCGATTCGAGTGTTAAACCACCGAGAAAAGCACTGCCACATTTTTTTGCGGTTTTAAGCGTGACGTTATATCATATTTGAATGCTGCAATGGATCAGTCAAGTAAACAGAAGAGTAAATCTTCACCTTGCTTCGATACGAATTTGGGTGAATGTGCTAATTGAAGTATGAACAAGCCTTGAGCCACGGATGAATGGGACAGAAGTAAAAGCTGATACAAAGGAGGGAAGTGAGATTTGCTAAACGCCTCTCGGTGTTTTGTTCAAAAAGAGGATGTGTAAAAAATACATCATTGTACATATGGTTTTGTTGTTTCTTGGCTTATTAAAGAACAAAATCAGAAAACCCCTAGAAAAATATAACTTTAATCTTAACACGAAAAAGAATGACATAGATACTGCAATCCTGTTGGCGCTAAAATGTGTTTTGGCACGCCACCTAATGGGAAATTCTTTATAAAAACCAACCATAAATGGGTTACACACTTACACGAAAAACGCTATAACACTAGTTATAATAAAGTGCAGGCTAGCGAGCTCCCATTCATTTTTGAACCCAAGAATTTGAGCGATCTATTCCATAATATATTTGGCGCCGATATGAGCCATATTTCTCAATCCTATATAAAAATTTCTCTGCGGCTCTTATTAGTTCCTATGACCTTAAACTACTCATATAGCATAATCAACGCTTCAATTTTGTGCTGGGAGCTATATAATAATGGTACCATGGTAGTCAGTTGTTGAGGATCCTCACGTGACGTCCATGTAACAGCTCGGATAGATAACCAATCTGATCAGTTTCTTTATATCATATGAAATGTTTTTTTCTCTATACGAATGTGCCGTTCAATGTACATTCCTTCTTCTATATTTGTCCAATATCGCCGCGTGATGGATCAAAACGCTTAGCTCTAATGAATGACCTATGAAATAAACACATATTATCGAAATAGCTTAATGTGTGATGATGTGTTTCATTGGTGAGTCTGGGTCGCAGGCAAAAGAAGAAGATATTCGCTTGCTGTAGTTCTTCAAATCTCTGGTGAACTATGAACGCGAGGCATAAAGAATATCAGGTAGCACTTTAATCCTCTCCATCCTTCTAAGGACAGATGTGATTTTGTTTCTTCTAATCGCTTGCGTTTTTCCATTCTAATAATAGATAGAACTGTTCCTATGTTTCTTCAAATGTATTGTGCATCATAAACCAGGTATGCATCTGCTCTTTTGTGTTGTTCAGTATTCCGAGAAATTTCTAGAAATCTTGGTGGTCGACTACCCCATATGACCAAGGAAATTAGCATCATCTCAATCATCTCTCTCAATACCATGTAGTCCCCACATTTTTGTCTTTCGACTAGATGATTCATTATGATCAGGTGGACGTGTAAAGCAGCTCCCATACTCTTCTTTGAAGCGTGGGTTTCTCTGACCATTCCAAACTTTTCCATGGTCCATCTCGGATAATCCCGTCCAAACTTAGCAAATTGTTTTGGCTTAGGATGATGTGGCCACGTTTGCAAGTCCTTGACTAAGAGCATATAGCCACGACTTGCTTTCCTTGGCTGCTGTGTTGAAATACACTTCATTCTCCACTTTCAAAAGGATTTGACCTCAAATCATGTTCTTTAAGGATTATTGGCTCGTGTGTAGCAATTGCTTTCTAGACCAGGACATTTTCAATGCTTGTAAGGCCTTTTGCCTCTCCTCCTGGTTCAAATGCAAGGTGTTGCAGCCCCTTGAAAAACTTAAGATGCTCCACAAGATTGAACTGAACACATACAAAAGGTTGGATCAGTAACTCACAAGAAAAAGATCTAATGAATCCACCTTGTTCCATCAAAGTCTCAAGTGACTTTTTTATGAACTACAAGTGCCCCATCAAGCTCTCTTTATTAAGCCTTGATTAGGTCAATCACGTGACCGACAAATGGCTGGTAGACTCTCTCTTGTTTTGATTCAATATCTTGCTCTTTCTTAAGCCGGTTTTGCTGGCAGTTTCTGCTTTTTCTTTGCTGGTTCCTTCTGGTAATAGCTTAGCTCATCAACTCCTGAGGTGCTTGTGGGACTGAACTCTTTGGTTGATTTTAAACCACTGCAGTGAGTGACTGAACTATCATGTTACTGAGGTTTCTCTGAATTGTGTGCTCTGCAAATAGTCAAGATAGCCAAGATGTGTCTACAGTACTGCGACTTTCTTTGGGCCACACGACCATAATAGGTCTTTGGCTCATCTTTTAATGTCCCAACACAGTTCTTTAGCTGATCTAGATTGGCTTTTCAACCGTTCCAAATCAGTTTGACCATAACTCTTAGCTACAAACCTTTTCTTCATGACAAGCTTCATCTCTTACCAAGAAGAAATCTGCAACTCTCTACAACGTTTCCTTTTGTTAGCAATCTGATACCACTAGTCAAGTGAATACCGAATTAAGCCAGTAGTTTCTAGATGTAAATACTTCTCCTCAGTGTGGTTGTAGTATTTAAAAACGAAATCCACACCCTTCTCCCACTCTATATATGTGTATGTATCAAACTCTCCATAGTACGGTGAAATCTGGATCTCTTTTCTTCTTCCTTGCAACAACGCCATTGTTGCTGGTTGTTTAGCCTTCCCTTCATGTTTCTATAAGAATAAATAAAATATTGCTAGATATATGATGAACACGTGATCTAGGTTAAGAAACCAAACCCTAAACCTTCAACTTGGCTATGATACCACCTGATACGGCCTTGGATAGGTTGTCTCTCCCACGAATCACTTGAAGGTGGGTGGAACAGATCCAAGATGCTTCAGGCTCTTCTTGGACGTGATATGGACTTTACAATAGGGTTCTAGAATACCCTAAAGTTGCTTTACTTCAACAACCTACGAGTGTAACCTCGTTTTCTTTTGATGCCTGATGGACAGTCACGTAAACAGAAGAGTAATCTTCCTGCTGACGAATGGATGCTCAAATATGAACAAGCTTGACCAAGTGAATGGACGAAGTAAAAGCCTCCAAAGAGACGAAGCTGAAGCCAAAAGCTCTGGTTTTATTAAAAAGAATGGTGTAATTACATATGGTCTTGTGTTTGGCTTATAAAGACAAAATCAGAAAACCCTAGAAAAATACTAATTCTAATCTTAAAAAGAAAAATAAAACCAACCCCTAATGGGTTTATAAAACCAACCCTAATGGGTTAACACTTAAGAAAAACCTATAACATGTAAATAAATCAGTAGGCCCATCTTGAACCAAACAAGCCGATCTTTCTTTTTTAGGCCGATATGAGCCATATTCAACCATAAAAATCTTGGGCTCGTCCATGACCAACTTCAGCACGTTCTTGCTCTCTTTCTGGTCCAAGTAGCACGTGAGAGGATCCTCCTTAGTCCATGTAACACTCTGCTCCATCGATATCCTAATAACATGTTTTTCTAAGGCCGTTCAAGAACATTCTTCTTCTATCTGTCCAATACCTTATGGATCAAACCCGCTAGCTGTGAGAATGGCTTAATTGCGGAAGTAATACAAAGAAGAATATACTAGTTAGACAGATGAATTCAAACATAGAAGGAGTTTGTGATTTGAGAGAGAGAATGAGAAATGGGGAAGAACATGTTATTTATTTGTAATCTGGTATGTGTTACAACCCCTCTATTTATACACAGGTGAAGTCCTTCAAAAGCTCCAGACATGATGATGAAAAGGTGAGTTGGTGCAGTTTGGTGAAGTAGGTGCAGTAGGTGAAGTAGGTGAGTTGGTTGTAGTGGTGGTCGCAGAACGCCAATCGATCGATGCAGTTTTGCCCTAAAACTGCATCGATCGATGCAAGGCAATATGAGATTTGGAGTTTTAGTTCCATCGATCAATTGTATTGTACAATCGATCGATTACTTTAGCACATTTCATTCGCAGAGTTGCCATCGATCGATGGGGTTTTGTGGCAGAAACCCATCGATCGATTGGGCTTCTTTTCTTCATGTTTCTCTTCAACACTAGCTCTATGAATGACCTATGAAACCATACTTCAAGCAATGACATAAGTATTCCACACGTGGTCTTCAAATCCTTGAATTTGAGGCTGATTCAGGTAGCTTCATCCTCTCCTCCTTTAAAAGGATTTGTCCTCAAATCCAGTCCATTTAATAAGATAGAAACTGTTCCTATGTTCTTCAAATGTATTGTGCATCTAACCAGTGTGTTGTTACTGCTCATCTGTTCTTTTGTGTTGTTCAGTACTTCCGAGAAATTTCCTAGAACATCTGGTGGTCGAACTAACCCCATATGACCGAGAATTAGCATATCTCAATCATCTCTCTCAATACCGATGTTCCCCACCTTTTTGTCTTTCGACTAGATGATTCATTATGATCAGGTGGACGTGTAAAGCAAGCTCCCATACTCTTCTTTGAAGCGTGGGTTTCTCTGACCATTCCAAACTTTTCCATGGTCCATCTCGGATAATCCCGTCCAAACTTAGCAAATTGTTTTGGCTTAGGATGATGTGGCCACGTTTGCAAGTCCTTGACTAAAGCATATAGCCACGACTTGCTTTCCTTGGCTGCTGTGTTGAAATACACTTCATTCTCCACTTTCAAAAGGATTTGACCTCAAATCATGTTCTTTAAGGATTATTGGCTCGTGTGTAGCAATTGCTTTCTAGACCAGGACATTTTCAATGCTTGTAAGGCCTTTTGCCTCTCCTCCATGTTCAAATGCAAGGTGTTGCAGCCCCTTGAAAAACTTAAGATGCTCCACAAGATTGAACTGAACACATACAAAAGGTTGAATCAGTAACTCACAAGAAAAAGATCTAATGAATCCACCTTGTTCCATCAAAGTCTCAAGTGACTTTTTTATGAACTACAAGTGCCTCATCAAGCTCTCTTTATTAAGCCTTGATTAGGTCAATCACGTGACCACAAATGGCTGGTAGACTCTCCTATTGTTTTGATTCAATATCTTGCTCTTTCTTAGCCGGTTTTTCTGCAGTTTCTGCTTTTTCTTTGCTGGTTCCTTCTGGTAATAGCTTAGCTCATCAACTCCTGAGGTTGCTTGTGGGACTGAACTCTTTGGTTGATTTTAAACCACTGCAGTGAGTGACTGAACTATCATGTTACTGAGGTTTCTCTGAATTGTGTGCTCTGCAAATAGTCAAGATAGCCAAGATGTGTCTACAGTACTGCGACTTTCTTTGGGCCACACGACCATAATAGGTCTTTGGCTCATCTTTTAATGTCCCAACACAGTTCTTTAGCTGATCTAGGTTGGATTTTCAACCGTTCCAAATCAGTTTGACCATAACTCTTAGCTACAAACCTTTTCTTCATGACAAGCTTCATCTCTTACCAAGAAGAAATCTGCAACTCTCTACAACGTTTCCTTTTGTTAGCAATCTGATACCACTAGTCAAGTGAATACCGAATTAATCCAGTAGTTTCTAGATGTAAATACTTCTCCTCAGTGTGGTTGTAGTATTTAAAAACGAAATCCACACCCTTCTCCCACTCTATATATGTGTATGTATCAAACTCTCCATAGTACGGTGAAATCTGGATCTCTTTTCTTCTTCCTTGCAACAACGCCATTGTTGCTGGTTGTTTAGCCTTCCCTTCATGTTTCTATAAGAATAAATAAAATATTGCTAGATATATGATGAACACGTGATCTAGGTTAAGAAACCAAACCCTAACCTTCAACTTGACTCTGATACCACCTGATACGGCCTTGGATAGGTTGTCTCTCCCACGAATCACTTGAAGGTGGGTGGAACAGATCCAAGATGCTTCAGGCTCTTCTTGGACGTGATATGGACTTTACAATAGGGTTCTAGAATACCCTAAAGTTGCTTTACTTCAACAACCTACGAGTGTAACCTCGTTTTCTTTTGATGCCTGATGGACAGTCACGTAAACAGAAGAGTAATCTTCCTGCTGACGAATGGATGCTCAAATATGAACAAGCTTGACCAAGTGAATGGACGAAGTAAAAGCCTCCAAAGAGACGAAGCTGAAGCCAAAAGCTCTGGTTTTATTAAAAAGAATGGTGTAATTACATATGGTCTTGTGTTTGGCTTATAAAGACAAAATCAGAAAACCCTAGAAAAATACTAATTCTAATCTTAAAAAGAAAAATAAAACCAACCCCTAATGGGTTTATAAAACCAACTCTCATGGGTTAACACTTAAGAAAAACCTATAACATGTAAATAAATCAGTAGGCCCATCTTGAACCAAGCAAGCCGATCTTTCTTTTTTAGGCCGATATGAGCCATATTAAACCATAAAAATCTTGGGCTCGTCCATGACCAACTTCAGCAAGTTCTTGCTCTCTTTCTGGTCCAGGTAGCATGTGAGAGGATCCTCCTTAGTCCATGTAACACTCTGCTCCATCGATATCCTAATAACATGTTTTTCTAAGGCCGTTCAAGAACATTCTTGTTCTATCTGTCCAATACCTTATGGATCAAACCCGCTAGCTCTATGAATGACCTATGAAACCATACTTCAACAATGACATAAGTATTCCACACGTGGTCTTCAAATCCTTGAATTTGAGGCTGATTCAGGTAGCTTCATCCTCTCCTCCTTTAAAAGGATTTGTCCTCAAATCCAGTCCATTTAATAAGATAGAACTGTTCCTATGTTTCTTCAAATGTATTGTGCATCTAACCAGTGTGTTGTTACTGTTCATCTTCTCTTTTGTGTTGTTCAGTACTTCCGAGAAATTTCCTAGAACATCTGGTGGTCGAACTAACCCCATATGACCGAGAATTAGCATATCTCAATCATCTCTCTCAATACCATGTTCCCCACCTTTTTGTCTTTCGACTAGATGATTCATTATGATCAGGTGGACGTGTAAAGCAGCTCCCATACTCTTCTTTGAAGCGTGGGTTGCTCTGACCATTCCAAACTTTTCCATGGTCCATCTCGGATAATCCCGTCCAAACTTAGCAAATTGTTTTGGCTTAGGATGATGTGGCCACGTTTGCAAGTCCTTGACTAAAGCATATAGCCACGACTTGCTTTCCTTGGCTGCTGTGTTGAAATACACTTCATTCTCCACTTTCAAAAGGATTTGACCTCAAATCATGTTCTTTAAGGATTATTGGCTCGTGTGTAGCAATTGCTTTCTAGACCAGGACATTTTCAATGCTTGTAAGTATTGAACCTAATAACGAAGACAAGAAATAAAGAGGATGAGCTTACATGAGAGAGAGAAGACATCAGTGACCTAACGTGACTTGCAAGCAAAGAAACGAGGAGTAACCTAACGTGACTTGCAAGCAAAGAAAAGAGGAGGGGCACTTGGAATAAACTAAGGAGACCTATGGGGAGCTACTTCACGTGCATAGACAAGGGCAGAAGCACTCACTCACTTGCAAGACAAGGACCACTCAGCAACTTGCTCATCCCCCATGCTAGCCAAGCACATGCTGTCTCCTTTTGCTCCTCTCACTCCAAACATTAGATCTAGATCAGCATGGGTCTCTTATTATCTTATTTCTATTGTTTATTACTTGTATGGGCAGAAGGATCTCTTGCTGCCTATATAATCACTTGTACTCCACATCATTTAGAAGTAAGGGAAAAAAGAATCCTTCCTCATTCTCTCTATTCTCTCTAGCATACAAACTACTAATCTCTCTCTCTCTCTTGGTCACGAATCATACTCACTCTCTCTCTTGTGTTCTTCACAAATATTCTTCATATTCTTACATGGTATCAGAGCCATTTGGCTCCTAAACCTAGTTCCTTCCGCAAAACTACTCTATTCTTCTTCACTCTTATACTCATCCTCACAGATTTTTTTTTCTAAATGGAGCAAAACAAGGTAATCGGTTATTCCCGTCACTCTAAAGGGAGTTAACTACCTTCTCTGGTCAAGATTGATCAAGAATGCCCTTGGTGGAAGAGGGTTGTGGTCCCATATCACTTCAGTGGAGGCGCCAAAGCAAACTGTCCAAGGAGAAGATGGCAAGGAGATTGTGTAGCAGATGAAGGCAAATGGAGTCAAGAAGACTTTATGGTGCTGAACATCCTCCAACACTCACTTGATGGTCCCATAATGGAGGCCTACTCATACTGTGAAACCGCAAAAGAATTGTGGGATACCCTCCAGAAGGTTTATGGAAACACATCCAACCTCAGTAGGGTCTTTGAAGTGAAGAAGGCCATCAACTGTCTGAACCAGGAAGATATGGACTTTAACCAACACTTTGGTAAGTTCAGAGCTCTCTGGGCAGAGCTGGAAATGTTGAGGCCAAATACCACTGATCCAACCATCCTGAATGAGAGGCGTGAGCAAGATAAGGTATTCGGTCTACTCCTCACTCTCAATCCAGGATACAATGACCTCATCAAACATCTGCTGAGGGCAGACAAGCTACCTACCCTTGAAGAGGTATGTGCTCAAATCCAAAAGGAGCAAGGATCTGTGGGACTCTTTGGTAAAGGTGATCTTAACATGGCGCACAAAGCAGAAGCATCAGTCCATAAGGCCTATTTCAAACCAGAGAACCGGCGAATCACTTGTGAGCATTGCAAAAGGAATGGACACATGAGGAACCAGTGCTGGATTCTTCATCCTCATCTCAGGCCTCCATCACGGTTCAGCCAAGCTAGAGGACATGAAGCTGTTTATCAGAATGCTCAGCCTTTGCTTCAACCAGTGCATCAACAAAACGGAGGGAGAAGCCATGAACTCTACTGCCCACATTGCTGGAACATCTACTCAACCTCAACAAGAGGACTCTCTAATCCGCAAGTCAGACATTGAGGCTCTCATAAAAGCCCTCAATGCAAACACTGGTAACATTAGTAGTAATGCTTTAAAATACTATTCAATGTGACTCTAAAATTGCTAGGCCTTTAATCATAGATTCAGGAGCCTCACACCATATGATAAGAGATGCTAACTGATTAGTGATGTTAAACCGGCTATAGGAAGTGTTACAATTGCAAATGGTGATAGGGTACCCATTGAGGGCATAGGGAATTTGAAATTATTTGATGGAGAAACTAAGGCTTTATACATGCCCACCTTTACAATCTAACTTACTCTCAGTAAAAAGGGCAACTTGTGATCTTAACTGCCATGTGATATTTAGTCCTAATGAAGTTCATTTTCAGGATATTGAGACCAGTAAGATGATTGGAAAAGGTGTGAGCAAAGGAGATCTCTATTTGCTTGAAGACACTAACCTCAAATCAAATTTACCTTATCTTTCAATTCTGCCTCTGTTTTAAATTCTAGTACGTTATGGCATGCTAGATTAGGCCATCCTCATTCTCGTGCCTTAGGATTGATGTTACCTAATATGTCTTTAAGAATGATAGCTGTGAGGCTTGTATTCTTGGTAAACATTGCAGAACAGTTTTCCTAAATCAAATTCTATTTATGAACTTGCTTTGATCTAGTTCACTCAGCATGTCTGGACTGCACCTTGTGTATCTAGGGAAAACCACAAATACTTTGTCCACTTTATAGATGAGAAATCAAAGTATACTTGGCTGACCTTAATCCAATCTAAAGATAGAGTGTTAGAAGCCTTTATTAACTTTCAAAGCTATATCACTAATCATTTTAATGCCAAGATTAAGATTTTTAGGTCAGACAATGGTGGTGAGTACACAAGCCACGCTTTCAAGAACTATTAACGCAGACATGGAATCATCCATCAAACCAGTTGCCCATACACACCTCAACAAAATGGAGTGGCAGAAAGGAAGAATAGACATCCTCATGGAAGTTGCTAGAAGTATGATGTTCCACACTAATGTCCCAAAACGTTTTGGGGTGATGCTGTGGTATCAGCATGCTACCTGATCAATAGAACACCTACACGGATCCTCCCATGATGTCTCTCCTTATGAGGTATTGAATAAAAATAAACCCTCCCTTGAGCATTTGCGTGTGTTTGGATGTCTCTATTTTGTTTTGATTCCAGGAGAACAAAGGAAATAAACTTGAAGCCAAGAGTGTCAAAGCCATATTCATTGGGTATTCCGCAAATCAAAAGGGATACAAGTGCTATGTACCAGAAACTAGGAGAGTAATGGTCCTCAAGGGATGTTAAATTTGTGGAGTCAAAAGGGTATTATGATGAGAAAAGCTGGGATAACCTGAAAGATCTCTCACACACCCCATCAGACAGAGCAAATAATTTGAGAATCATATTGGAGAGCCTTGGAGTTCAACAGCACTCTGCAAATGAGACTCCAAGAGAGGCGCTTAATCCAACCGCAGATACAGCTCCAGAGGGTTTCCCGGTGATCCTGAGGGGGGCAACCAACCAGAACCAGAAGGAGCAATACAGCATGAAGGTTCTGAAAGTCATGATCAACCTGATCACCTACAAGATCATGAGGATGACGACACTGAAAGAACAAGTGCAAGTACAACCATTAAGAAGAAAGCACCAGGATTAGGCATAAAAGGGTCTACTTCAATGCCAATGTAGTTACCCATCCCACTCAGGCAGTGTGTTCGTTGGTCCAATATCCAGAAGAACATCAAGCCTTCATAAGCAACGTAGATCAAGAGTATCTTCCAAGAACTTATGAAGAGGCCATGGCAGATGATGAGTGGAGAGCATCGGTTGAAGATGAAATCAATGCCATGATCAAGAATGATACATGGTTTGAGGCTGAGCTCCCCAAAGGAAAGAAAGCAGTAACAAGTCGCCTCATCTACACCATCAAGTATCTAGCTAATGGAAAACCAGAAAGAAAGAAGACAAGGCTGGTAGCAAGGGGATTCACTCAGACTTATGGAGAAGATTACTTGGATACATTTGCACCAGTAGCAAAACTTCACACCATTAGAATTATACTGTCACTTGCAACCAACTTGGAGTGGGAACTATGGCAAATGGATGTGAAGAACGCTTTTCTACAAGGAGAACTAGAGGATGAGGTCTACATGCGTCCTCCTCCTGGTCTAGAAGATATGGTCAAACCAGGAAACGTGTTTGAGACTCAAGAAGGCCATCTACGGGCTGAAGCAATCACCAAGAGCATGGTACCATAAGCTCAGCACTACCCTTAATGGAAAAGGGTTTAGTAGATCTGAGGCAGACCATACTCTATTCACTCTCACCAGCCAACAAGGTATAGTAGTCATCCTTGTGTATGTTTGATGATATCATCATCACAGGGAGTGACAAAGAAGGTATACCAAACCACCAAAGCATATTTAAAATCTGTTTTTGATATTAAAGATTGGGTGAACTAAAGTACTTTCTTGAATAGAAGTATGCCGATCTAAAGATGGGCTATTCCTATCTCAAAGAAAGTACACACTTGATCTCTTGAATGGAGCAGGTATGCTTGGAGAGAAACCGGCAAAGACTCCACTAGAGGATGGCTATAAGATCTTGCGTGAGGGGGAGTATGAGGCAACACCATTTGATGATCCAAAACAATATAAAAGACTAGTAGGTAAGCTTATCTATTTAACGATCACTAGACCTGATATTTGCTTTGTTGTGAACCAGGTGAGCCAGCATATGCAAGTGCCAAAGGTTCATCACTGGAAAATGGTGGAGAGAATACTTCAAATATCTCAATGGAGCTCCTGGAAAAGGAGTATGGATGGGATGTAATGGCAACACAGAAGTAATAGGATACTGTGATGCTGATTGGGCAGGAGACAGAAATGATAGGAAGTCCACTACTGGCTATTGCACCTTCATTGGAGGCAATTTGGTAACCTAGAAAAGCAAGAAGCAAAAGGTGGTTTCATGTTCAAGTGCTGAAGCTGAATATAGAGCCATGAGGAAACTTACAAACGAGCTGGTATGGATCAAAGGATTACTCAAGGATTTGGGAGTCGAGATCACTTCTCCAATCACAATGCATTGTGACAACCAAGCAGCCATTCACATAGCCTCAAACTCAGTGTTTCATGAGAGGACGAAACACATTGAGGTGGACTGCCATAAGGTAAGACAAATGGTGATCCAAGAGGTCATATTGCCGTGTTACACAAGGAGTGAAGATCAATTGGCCGACATTTTCACTAAAGCCGCAAGTACCAAGGTGTGTGAGTCCATTTATCCTAAACTTGGACTCACCGACATTACCAAGGCATAACTCTCTTAGCCATGGAGCTTCTACTCTTTCCTTAGTATGTTTTTGTCCCAAAAAACAGGGTTTTGCATATTAAGGTTTTAATGAGGGAAGTCTTCATGGTTTCCAAGCTTGATCTCATTGTATTGGATCAAGCTTGAGGGGGAGTATTGAACCTAATAACGAAGACAAGAAATAAAGAGGATGAGCTTACATGAGAGAGAGAAGACATCAGTGACCTAACGTGACTTGCAAGCAAAGAAACGAGGAGTAACCTAACGTGACTTGCAAGCAAAGAAAAGAGGAGGGGCACTTGGAATAAACTAAGGAGACCTATGGGGAGCTACTTCACGTGCATAGACAAGGGCAGAAGCACTCACTCACTTGCAAGACAAGGACCACTCAGCAACTTGCTCATCCCCCATGCTAGCCAAGCACATGCTGTCTCCTTTTGCTCCTCTCACTCCAAACATTAGATCTAGATCAGCATGGGTCTCTTATTATCTTATTTCTATTGTTTATTACTTGTATGGGCAGAAGGAATCTCTTGCTGCCTATATAATCACTTGTACTCACATCATTTAGAAGTAAGGGAAAAAGAATCCTTCCTCATTCTCTCTATTCTCTCTAGCATACAAACTACTAATCTCTCTCTCTCTCTCTGGTCACGAATCATACTCACTCTCTCTCTTGTGTTCTTCACAATATTCTTCATATTCTTACAGTAAGGCCTTTTGCCTCTCCTCCTGGTTCAAATGCAAGGTATTGCAGCCCCTTGAAAAACTTAAGATGCTCCACAAGATTGAACTGAACACATACAAAAG
The DNA here is from genome assembly GCA_905132765.1 of Moricandia arvensis. Lineage (NCBI taxonomy): Eukaryota > Viridiplantae > Streptophyta > Magnoliopsida > Brassicales > Brassicaceae > Moricandia > Moricandia arvensis. Next base: position 21,161 of record CAJHQP010007076.1, on the reverse strand, counting down.
GTTGGATCAGTAACTCACAAGAAAAAGATCTAATGAATCCACCTTGTTCCATCAAAGTCTCAAGTGAATTTTTATGAACTACAAGTGCCTCATAAAGCTCTCTTTATTAAGCCTTGATTAGGTCAATCACGTGACCACAAATGGCTGGTAGACTCTCCTCTTGTTTTGATTCAATATCTTGCTCTTTCTTAGCCGGTTTTTCTGCAGTTTCTGCTTTTTCTTTGCTGGTTCCTTCTGGTAATAACTTAGCTCAATAACTCCTGAGGTTGGTCGTGGGACTGATCTCTTTGGTTGATTTTGGACCACTGCAGTGAGTGATTGAGCTATCATGTTACTGAGGTTTCTCTGAACTGTGTGCTCTGCGAATAGTCAAGATACCCAAGATGTGTCTGCAGTACTGCGACTTTCTTTGGGCCTCACGACCATAGTAGGTCTTTGGCTCATCTTTGAATGTTCCAACACAGTTCTTTAGCTGATCTAGATTTGATTTTCAACCATTCCAAATCAGTTTGACCATAACTCTTAGCTACAAATCTATTTTTCAAGACATACTTGATCTCATACCAAGAAGAAACCTGTAACTCTCCACATCATTTCCTTTTGTTAGCAATCTGATACCACCATTCAAGTGCATACTCACTTAAGCTAGTAGTTGCTAGATGTAAATTCTTCTCCTCAGCGTGGTTGTGGTATTTAAAAAAGAAATCCACATCCTTCTCCCACTCTATATATATGTTTGGATCAAACTCTCCATAGAACGGTGGAATCTGGAATCTGGAAGCCCCTAAAGTTGTTTTGCTTCAGCAACCTACGAGTGTAACCTCGTTTTCTTTTGATGTCTGATGGACAGTCATGTAAATAGAAGAGTAATCTTCCTGGTGAAGAATGTATGCTCAAAGAGGAACAAGCTTGACCACGTGAATGGACAAGGTAGAAGCCTCCAAAGAGACGAAGTTGAAGCCAAAAGCTCTGGTTTTATTAAAAAGAATGGTGTAATTACATATGGTCTTGTGTTTGGCTTATAAAGACAATATCAAAAAAAACCTAACTGGAAAAATACTAATTCTAATCTAAAAAGGAAAAATAAAACCAAACCATAATGGGTTTATAAAACAAACCTCTAATGGGTTGACACTTAAGAAAACCCTATTACATTTAAAATAAATCAGTAGGCCCGTCTTGAATCAAGCAGGCCGATCTTTCTTCTTTTTAGGCCGATATGGGCCATATTCGATCATAACAACCTTGGGCTCGTACATGACCAACTTCAGCACGTCCTTGCTCTCTTTCTGGTCTAGGTAGCACGTGAAGAAATCCTCCTTAGTTCATGTAACACTATGCTCCATCGATCTCCTAATAACATGATGTTCTATGGCTGTTCCAAGAGCATTCTTCTTCTCTCGGTTCATTACTTCATGGATCAAACTTGTTAGCTCTATGAATGACCCATGAAACCACACATCAAAGTACTGAAATAAGTATTCCACACATGGTCTTCAAATCTTTGAATTTGAGGCTGATCCAGGACACATCAGTAGCTCTTTTCGCACTGGCCCTTTCCCATGATCACAAAAATTCGCTTTGTAGACTACCGCAATGACCCGCGAAGTAGATCTACTCTTATACCCCATCCTAGTCTATACTGGACGACTATGATAAAGTTAAGCCTTCCTTATCTCATAATAGCTGCACCCCTTATAATGTGTTGTTACCTGCCAATCAGAGCGGGGACCGAAAAACTTCACAACAAACGGATCCGCCCACGTCTGGGTCTGCTTGAACTAAAACATATTCTTTATAGCGTATATTGTCAAACAATTTGACATTTTTCTTTGTTACCAAAACCTTGCCCATATATACCCTACCATCTACTTCATCCACATCCATAGTATCTCGGCTTCATCATAATTTGTATCATCGAACATAGATGAAATATCAAATCCTCGTCCTCCACTTCATCTTACTTACATGGACGCACATCGGGCCGCAAGTCCATGCTAGCATCAAAATTTATACCACCCATCCACAAGTGTTTATCATCAAACCCTCATGCTTACGACCAGGATCACCACTGCTAGAGCCATCGACTTTAACAACATGGTCAAATGCATCGTTAGTCTTGCAAGTGTATCGTCGCGGCCATGTATTCTTCGTCAAACCATCCACAATCTCATCCTCATTGTAAATGATATCTACAGCATTCGAACCGCCATAGTCACCATTAAATAGTGGACTCCAAAACTCTTTGTCATACCCTCGAGGTCTGACGTCTAGGTCGTCCACCTCTTCTCCAACGTCCTCTTCACCCACACTAAAACCACTTACCACTTCTTCCTTGCTGCAGGTGCTACCTCCTTTAATTTCCTTCTCCTCTTTCTATACCCCATGGAAAAATTCTACATCATCCATGTTCATAACGTGTGCTTTAGATGCCTCCATTGAAACATACCCACACCTGAAGAAACCCGTTCTAACACTGGAAAAACCTTTCTTTTAAGAGCCGCGGAAGTTGCAAAACCATTCCAGAGTCATCAAAGTTGTCGTCCTTGTTAACCTTCAAAATCCTCTCAAACCTCACAAACATGTTCATAGCTCATTTCACTCTCAAGTATTGCAAAAAATACATCATCGATCCATCACTTGAAAGTAGCACCAACGGCATCCTTATTCCGTTGGCGAGTTACAGATTCGATGGTGGCCAGTAGCTAAGCGAAGCTTCAAACACATCCCTGTCCACATTAAACTCTCGTAAAACGCTGCCTTGAAGCTCTCTCAGACACATACCCTTGTACTTCGGAACCAGCCTCGCCATCAGCCGTTTGTCAATCATTAAATCCCACTTCCCTCCAGGACCACACACCCACTCCCCCACACAATACCATGAACTGCTCCTCTATTGCGGAAACCTGCAACACCAACCCAACACAATAAAATTATTCATAGAATGAACCATTTAAAGCTTTAAACCACATAAAGAAATCAAACTTTATTTAAAAAAAAAAACTGTCCACGGCAGTTTATTCAGCAAAATAAAAGTTATTGTTAATTTATATATATATATATATATATATATAATATTAATCTACAGTTAAATTATATCAATCATGCTTTAAGAAAAAAAAAACTAAAGTTCCAATTTTACAGTCAAAACTCTAAAACAATAAAATCTACAAATATATTAGAGAGGTTACAACTTTAATCCTACAACAAAAAAAATATAGGTACAACATTTTCCGATCAAGCCCTATATAACTAAGTCCAATAAATTTACTAATCATTTAAATACTGACATGTAAAATGCCACATCCTAACTTTTGTAGACCATACTAATTAGGTCTAATAACTAAAATAAACCTAATTACAGTGACGTGTTACGAAACTTTTCGAGGGATGAGATAATTTTATTATTGCGAGACAAATGGGTCTTTAAAGGTTGAGTGCAAATTTAGTTTTCATATTAGTGGCGGTAAATTAATTAGGGGAAGAATGAGATTATTTAGGAGCAAAATTTGATATGATCCTGTACTTTTTTTTTGGAAACATGATATGATCCTTTCCATTTTTGGTTTATAAGAAATAAAGAAAGAAATTGTCAAAAATACCACCTTCTTTGTACCACTTTTCATTTTTAACTTAATCACTTTTCAACCATCGTACTCTTACTTCCTTTTATCATGTGAAAATGAATGATGAAAAAAAAAATAGTTCTAGGATTTTCAGAACATATACAAGAAGAAACCTAAGAAAAATATATATATTAATGATTTCGTATAAAAATGTGTGTTTAATTGAAAATGTGATTAAGAATCCATTAATGGAATAGAGAAGGTATCTAGGAACAAGAGAGTACAATGTATTGAAAGTATAGATTAATTAAAGAAGAATTCAGATCTCCCTCTTTATGTTCTTGTTCGTCTTTTTTATAAGTCTCCAGAGGTGGATCCTAATGGGAATGTGATCTTCGGCGTGTATCAGACGCATTTATCATCGTCTTTAATATCTTGATTTCTTTTACGTTTTGCTTTTACTACGTCAGCTGGGCATTGATTCTTTTTGAGCTCGGGATGGGCACGTGACCTTCGGAGGCCACTGTCTTCTTCTGGGCTTTTGAGGTACTGGACCAGATTCTTGGATCAGATTTGAAGTGGGGTGAAAGCCACCTCCAACAATAGCCCTCCTAGAGTGCGGCGTGGCTTAGGTCATCAGACAGATGGGTTTAGGTTCCAACTTGGATGGTGTATCTAAGACCAGTGGTCTACGTATTTCAAAACCTAGTTCCGGTTCAATGAATTAATTGCATAATTTGATTGATGTAAATCAAAGTCTTTGCGTTTGAATTTGGTGTCTACTGCGTGTTTCTCTTGCAGTTTCATATAGTGAAGCTCTGGTCTTTCGTATTATCTTTTTTCCTTGAGTTTCTCTCATGTCCTTGTGTTTTCTTTTTGTATTTCCGATCTCATAACTCTTTTGTTGTTTATTAGTCTCAGATACTTTTACTATTCCATTATGGTGCGTCCAACAGTGTTATGCCCAACCTCGTACAGAAGCAACAACTCTGCCAGGAAGAGAGAGGAACGGGCTAAGGCTGCTCGGAATACTGCATCCCAAACAACTGCTTATGGCTCGGGAGTTTTCCCTGAAGCGTTGGTAGTATTGTCATTCTTACCAATGATTTTGGTCCTAATCTCCTTCGAGGGATGTGGTTCTTGAGACTTCTAGGGTGAATACTAAAACCGCCAAAGCAGGTGGATAAGTTGCGGTGGTTGCGGCTCTAATGCCGCCTCAACCTCCTTCGACGTTCCCTCTGCCTTTCTACAATTTCCAAGGGATCTTATCCGTAGTCTGTGGTGAAGGAAGTTGCAAGTTGAGGCTACTCGTTATTCTCTTTGGAGAGGCGATATAGAGGTCTTTGTCAGCTCATAGGCCTCCGGCTAACTTCTAAATACCTGCGAGCATGCCTACTTCCTCCGACAAAGAGCGTTGGCAGAGTTCAAAAATTGATTCTAGGAAGCATTTTCTTCTTGGCTCTGGAATTCAAGACCTTTTCGTCTCTAATAGGCACAGGATGGATGATGGGATGAATACTCGGGTTTATTCATTGGCCTCTACACAGAAAGTCGAGTACACCATATCCTTTGAGTGTTTGTGTAACATTGCTTTGCCTAATGACGGGAAGACCGTGAAATCTTTTTGGTCAACGACCTTAATTTCCAGAGAGAATGTTAGCTGACCACGACATCTACGAGGGAGTTAGTCGATCTATGTCGTGGTAATTTTTCTCATGATTTCTTATGCTTGGTGAAAAAGTTTCTTCTTTGGAACTGATTTTGCTTGTTGAAAGCACATAGGCTGAGTGAATCGCAACCGCTAGTTTTATAAGTACAAGATTCATGAAGCTCGGGGGAGGACGGCCACAACCGAGAAGGCAGCCCTCCAATGTAATGATGCGTTGAAGGTGAAGCATGATAAGAACCAAGAGGTGTCTACTTTCAACACAGCTCTGGAGGGTAAACTTAAGCAGCTGGATGTCGAAGCAAATATCAAAGATAAGAAGATCAAGGAGCTTAAAGCTTCAGAATCTGGTCTTCAAGCTTGTATCAAGGGCACCACAACCAGGCTAAGGTTTCCACTGAACAGCGTGAGGCCGATCTCATAAAAGATCTAGCTCACACTCAGAAGGAGTGCAATCATCTTGAAAACCGTCTGAAATTGGCGCTGAAAGCACATGAGAAAGAACTCAAAAGGCTTAATGCGTCGAGAGTGAAGGAGATCTGAAATGCAGAGAAGAGGACTAGTCAAGCTATGGTGGTGAAGTATAAGTCGCATTTTGACAATATTACGTGAGCTCTGGCTGACTCTGAGGCCATTCAGAAGAACGCCTTGTTGATGGCTCAGGCAGTGGGTCAGATTGATCTAACAACAAGCTCGTGATGAAGGGAGTTATAGGTCTCAGGGCAGATCCAGATGTGTGGGAATCGTCTGTCCAAGATTTTTAGGCAAACCTTGACGAGATGAAAATCGTTGGAGTGGATCCGGAGAAGGACATGAAGGGTTCCCATGTCTCTGTTGGGTCCAGTTGCAACAGCCTCCCATTAGCGTTGATCCCTGACCTGGGACTGTCAACGATGGAGAGGTCGGGACTGAGACTGATCAAGCCCGAAAACTTGATCAGTCTGGTGAGGATCTAGTTAAGGACCGTCCTGCTGATATGGAGATGGCTGATGTGATGGCTGTCAAGGTTCTTTTATTATCATTAAGGAATATCTCGATAGCCAAGTAATTAGGATCACATGTGTATATTCACTTTGTATTATTTCCTTAACTAAAACATGTACAGATCTTGGTTAGGTTAGAATCTTTTCTACATATACGGCCCAAGGGTCTTGAGAATAAACAAAACTTCTTCGATCAATACCTTGAGCACTTTGTCATGGTATCAGAGCAAGATCCGAAAACCTAAAGCTTATCATACTAAAAGCCCCTAGGCATCTCTTCTTCTCTGTTTCTATTCCAAAAACAGAATCTCTTTTATAATTAATCTAAAACTCTTGACGTCGTAATGTCTCTCACCACAATTGATTCCGATCCTAAACGCAAGACCATTTCCCCCCTATTGTCTCACGTCTGGGACAATCCTGGAGCAGTGATTTCTCAACCTCTACTCAATGGATTGAACTATGATGAGTGGGTACTCAACTTGCCGATGGCTCTTAGTAGTCACAAGAAGTTCAGCTTCACCGACAGCTCTATTGTCAAGCATGAGGCTAACTCATCTATCCTCGAAGATTGGGTTGCCAATAATCATCTCTTGGTAGGTTGGATCAAGCTTACCATTAAACCGTAATAAGATCTTTAATCTCGAGTCGTGAAGTAGCTCGAGATTGGTGGGAAATCATCAGAAAACGATTCCCTGTAGTGGATCACGACTCAAACAGATCAGGAATGCTCTTGCCTCGTGCAAACAAGAAGGATCCTCTGTTGATGAATACTCTGGCAACTTAACAAAGCTATGTGAATGCGGCAAATGCTCTTGTGACCTAAACACTGCTCGTGACATGGAGCTTGAAGTACTCAAGGTTTATGACTTCTTATATGGTCTTGATGATGATGTCCATGGAGCATTTCGATCACAAATATGTGCCATTATGCCTCTGCCTGACCTTGATAGAATGTACCAAATTTTTGTTCAAAATGAAACCATTCGCTCGGGTGTCATCAAAGATACAGTGATAAGATCATGGTCAATGATGAGATAGGTGTGGCCCCTATATTAATGGGAAGCCAGCCACATGCTCAACATGTTCTTTAGTTATTTAGTTGGAAGTTATTTAGTTGATACTTTCCTTTGTGTATTTAAGTAACGTGTAGTTTATTGAATGAGATATGAAAAGAAAATTGTAGTAAACTTGTGTTCTTGTTCTCTTAAGACTTTGGGACTTATTAATTGGCATCAGAGCAAACTCTCTTGGCTTTGAAGAGGGGCCTTAATTGGCATCAAAGCAAATTTTGGTTTTGATCGAGACCACATTTGTGGTATCGAAACCATACATCACAAAACATGAATGAGGAGTGTTATACTCTTCTTTGTGAACCATCAATGGAGGTTTTTCATACAGCCATGAAGAAAGAGTTTGTTGCTCTTCATGGTAAGCTACGTGAAGAACTGAAGATGATGACGCAATATTGGGAGGAAAAGGCAGCCATTTGGAGTACGAAGATGGAGATGTTGAAGAGAAAGATGAAGACGGTGAAGAAACCATTGGTGAAAGTTCAAATGGAATCTCAGCCATTGGTGACTTCATCACTCAACCGTTCAGCAACGTCACCATCGAAACAAGGTCGAGATGGTATTGTTCCCGTCATGCTTCACCATCACACTGTTCTGGCCAAAAAATCAGGAGGTGTAGCTGGTCATACTCTTCCAAGCATGGTTCTGGATTCAGTTACTTGCAGCTCCCTCCACGACATGTTTCATTTGGTTCTTATGGGAAACACCCATTTGATCGTCGACGTAACGGTGACGGTGAGGTATGTATTGTCAAAGGTGAACCAGTCCTTGGTAGACCACCACCATTACGTGATAAGAAGAGTGCACAATCATATGTTGCTATGGAGAAGAAACATAACATGTAAAGATTTTCATGTTGTGTTGAACCTTGAGGACAAGGTTCTTTGGAGGATTGAGTATTGATAAGATCATGGTCAATGATGAGATAGGTGTGGCTCCTATATTAATGGGAAGTCAGCCACTTGCTCAACATGTTCTTTAGTTGTTTAGTTGGAAGTTATTTAGTTGATACTTTCTTTTGTGTATTTAAGTATCGTGTAGTTTATTGAATGGGATATGAAAAGAAAATTGTAGTAAACTTGTGTTCTTGTTCTCTTAAGACTTTGGGACCTATTATACAGCAGTGATGAGTTTCACTTCTCAAGTATCGTCCTCTCCTTCACGACAATACAATTCTCTTCCGCAGCGTAATTCCCGTAATCACTCTAGACTTGGGTATTCAAATCGTGATCCATATCGAGTTTGCAAAGTTTTTGGTCATAACGGTCATGAAGCAGCATCATGCTTTGGTTTTGTGGGTTACCCCGAATGGTGGCACAAACAATTCTCGAAGACTAGCTCCTCCTTCGTTGGGCGTGGACGTGGTCAACATGTGAGAGCCAACAGTTCTCAAATAGTTGCTTCGAACTCTGCAAACATAAAATTGCCCTTGACAGACACAGATAGACAAGGATTGGTCGGGTTGACTGATGAGCAATTGAGAACCATCCAATGAGTGATGAGTTCACTAGTTCCTCCAGATTGTCTGAGTGGTAAGAATAGCAATGTGTCTTGGACAATCGACACGGGTGCTACACATCATATGATGGGATGTCCCGACTTATTTCATGATATACATTCGGTTTCTCCTGTTTCCATTCAAATTACCCCCACAAACAAGTGCTCTCTCTTCTATGCGGGGCACGATTCTTCTCACACAGAATTTGTGTTTGAAAAACGTTTATCTGGTTCCCGGGTTTAATAAGAATATGCTTTCATGTGGTCAATTTTTAACTGACAATCATAGTGTTGGAAAAGTAACTGATCGAGTATTGATCTTTCAGGACCACACTTCGAGGATTCTGATTGGAGCAGTGATCGCGAGAGAGAGGGATGTATCGGTTTTGTGAGTTTGAAACTGTTGTTGCAAATCATGCATCTGTTCGTGGGCACTCTACCTTGTGGCATTTGCACATGGGTCATGCTTTTTCTCGCATTATCGACAAGCTTCCTGGTGTTAAAGATTTTTTAAGTAGTTGTATAGTGAGCTTTCTACTATAAGTTGTGTTGTCTGTTTACGAGCAAAACGAATTCGTCACTGTTTTCAGATTCTTTATCTAATGCAAAAGAGATTTTTGATTTAGTTCCCTGCGACTTATGGGGTCTTTATTGGACTCCAGCTTTTTGTGGTTCAAGATCTTTTTATCTCTTGTTGATGACTGTTCCCGGGCAGTGTGGTTGTATCCGCTTCCTGACAAATCAAGTGTTTCTGCCAATCTTCAAAAATTCCTGAGAATGATCGAAAGACAATTCTCCAAGAAAGTGAAAAAAAAGAAGTGATAACAATACAATTTTTTTATGCATGACTTGATTTTTCCAAGACCAAGGTATCTTTTATGAAACATCTTGTGTTCACACGCCACAACAAAACGGCCATGTCGAACGTAAACATCGTCATATTCTAGAGGTAGCTAGAGCTTTACTGTTTCGAGGAGGCTTATTGGTTACCTTTTGGGGAGAGTGTGCTCTTAAAACATCATATTCGATCAATCGAACGCCATCACAAGTAGTTTACGGCCATGGCCTGACTTCGCTTGAAATACTTTACGGTCATTCTCCAGGTTATAAACACCTGCGTGTTTTTGGATGTTTGGCTCGTGCTCACAATTTGGATCATAAAGGAGATATTTTTTTCATGTAGTAGATGATGTATCTTTGTTGGTTATTCATACGGCAAGAAAGGATGGCGCCTCTACGATCTTGATCGTGAGATATTTTTTGTTTCTCGGGATGTGGTATTGAGGAAATTGTGTTTCCATACTCTGTGGATCAACTTTCTACACCATCAACACCTTCACTCGATGTCACTCCTCCTGTGATTCTCCATGCTGAAGCTAAGATTGCTGAAACATTACCCGATGAGTCTTCTTCTCCGAATATTTGCTGATACATCAACTCAGGAAGTGCTGTCAAATACCTCCGATCAGTTTGCTTCTAGTGATGATTTGGGACTTGGCAAACGCCCAAAAACAAGACCATCACATCTCATTGATTATATTGTTGGTACAGTCACTCTATCATCTCCCTCTCTTCTCTCATGACACCCTCTTCATATCAGCTGTCCTCAGCTACGAATTATCCTCTCTCTGAATATTTATCAGCTCATTTCTTTTCTCCTGCATATTGTAGCTACTTGGTTGCGTTAACAACAGCCGTTGAACCACGCTCCTTTAGAGAAGCTATGACGTATGATGAATGGAGAGAAGCTATGAAATCAGAGGTTATTTCCCTTGAAGAAATAAAACATGGGAGCTCACTGATCTCCCACCTGATAAGAGATGCATCAGATGGGTTTTTCAAGTAAAGCTGAAAGCTGATGGAACTTTAGAATGCTACAAAGCTCAGTTGGTGGCACTTGGTAATCATCAAGCTGAAGGTCTGGATTACAAAGAAACCTTTTCCTCCGTATAAAATTAACAATTGTAAGACTTCTTCTTGATGTTGCAGCAAAAAAGAAATTATGAGTTCATCAAACGGATGTCCATAATGTTTTTCTACATGGAGATCTTGATGAGGAAGTTTACATGAAACCACCACCAGGTGAAAAACGCGTTTGTAGACTCCAAAAATCTATATATGGGCTGAAACAATCTCCTTGGTGCTGGTTCCGTAAAACTTGTTGATTCACTTTTGAAGTATGGTTTCAAGCAGGCCCGGCTCTGGCCCTGTGCTGGAGGTGCATTTGCACAGGGCCCATTTCATTTTCTGATTTTTTAAGCTTAGATTAGGGCCCTTTTTCTAAAAAAAAATTTGTATGAAAAAATGGATCTCAAAACTTTTGTAGCACAGGGCCCATTTTATGTTTGAGACGGGCCTGGTTTCAAGCAGTCACGTTCAGATTATTTTTTGTTCATGTTTCATCATGGAGGTATCTATGTTCAAATCTTGGTTTACGTTGATGATTTGATGATCATGGGTATTCTCCATCTGCAATTCAAGAATTCAAAGATTATTTGTCTACTTGCTTTCACATGAAAGATTTGGGACAAGCTAAGTATTTTCTCAATTCAGAGATCACTTGCAGCTCTGCTTGAATTTATTTGTGCCAGCGAAAGTATGCGATTTACGTTGTCACTGAAACTGGGTTGTTGGGTTGCAAGCCTGCCGGATCTCCTAATTAATGGTCACAATCATCAACTTGCTCTTGCAAAAAATACACCCTTAGACAATCCTGAGAAATATCACAGGCTCGTTAGTCGGCTTATATATCTCTCCTCTACAAGACCTAATCTTTCTTATGGTATTCATATTTTGTCACAGTTCATGCAATAACCAAAGGAAGATCACTGACTCGCAGCATTAAAATGTCTTCGCTATCTGAAAGGAACACTTGGACAAGGTCTCTTATTAAAAGATGATGATCCGTTTCACTTAACAGGATGGTGTGACTCAGATTGGGCAAGTTGTCTGTTGACTCAGAAATCTTCAACAGGATGGCTAGTACAGTTATGCGACTCACCTATTTCATGGAAGACAAAGAATTAGAAAACTATCTTGTGTTCTTCAGCCGAAACAGAGTATTAGGCAATGACAGCTATTACACGCAAGTTGAGATTGCTCAAAGCATTATTGCTTGATCTTGGAGTCGATCATACAGATCATGTGTCGTTAAGGTGTGACAGTCAAGCAGCTCTTCATATTAGTGCTAATCCATTTTTCCATGAATGCACAAAACATATCAAAGTAAATTGTCACAAGCTATGTTCAGGACTAGGGATGTTAATGTGGGGTAAAATAACCCAACCCAGCCCAACCCACAAATAATCCAACCCAATTTGTACCCAACCCGCAAAAATCCAGAAACATCAAGGTTTAAATCCAAACCCAAAATAACCTAGTAGGGTATAGGTTTACCCATGGGTACCCAAATTACTATTTTATTTGTTTTTAAAAAAAATTATATAGAATATTATTATCATTAACGTGAGTTTTAATATTTAAATAAAAAAATTTAGTTTTGATGGAAAACTTTTTTTTGCAGAAAATTAGTTTTATCGATTTTGACGAAAAACTTGTTTTTGCGGTTTTGGCGGAAAAACTCGTTTTTGGCAGAAAACTTGTTTTGACGGGAAAACTCATTTTCCGGTTTTGATGGGAAACCCCGGTTTTGCGATTTTGGCGGAAAAACCTTTTTTCATAGTTTAGCGGGAAAATGCATTTTCACGGCTTTGGCGGGAAAACGCGTTTTCACGATTTTGACGGGAAAAGTCGTTTTGACGGGAAAACTCGTTTTTGCGGTTTTGGCGGAAAAAATCGTTTTTGCGGTTTTGGCGGGAAAACCGTTTTTCCGGTTTTGGCGGGAAAACCGCATTTTTTGCGGTTTTGGCGGGAAAACCGCATTTTTGCGGTTTTGGCGGGAAAACCTGTTTTTCCGGTTTTGGCGGGAAAACCCGTTTTTGCGATTTTGACGGGAAAACCCGTTTTCATAGTTTGGCGGAAAGCCCCGTTTTGGTGGGAAAACTCGTTTTTGCGGTTTTGGCGGAAAAACTCGTTTTTGCGGTTTTGGCGAAAAAACTTTTTTTGCGGAAAATCCGTTTTGACGAGAGAACTCATTTTTGCGGTTTTGGTGGGAAAACTCGTTTTTGCAAAAGACATAATTTTCTGATTTTGACAGAAAAACTCGTTTTAACGGTTTTGACAGAAAAACTTATTTTTCAATTTTTGCGTAAAAATTCATTTTTCAATTTTGACGGATAAATTCGTTTTTGTGGTTTGGGTCAAAAATGATTTTATGGTTTTATTTAAAAAATAAATAATATTTTCTTAGTGAAAGAGTTAAATAAGGAAAAACACAATTTTATATTAATTAAACCCATGGGTACCCATTACCCATTTGTATTTATCCAACATAATATGGGTTTTAAAAACTTTTACCCATATTTGACCCAACTAAATTTAGATGGGTAAAAACCCAACCCCATTATTGATGGATTTGGGTAAACCCACGGGTAATTACCCATATTAACATCCTTATTCAGGACAATATAGTTGCAGGTTTCATCAAAGCTACACATGTTTCCAAAAAAACACAAGTGGCATACATTCTCACCAATGCTTTGGGATGTAAAGAGTTTAAATCATTTCTTCTCAAATTGGGCATTAAAGACCTCCATACTCCAACTTAAGAGAAGTATTAAGGAATATCTTGATAGCTAAGTAATTAGGATCACATGTGTATGTTCGCTTTGTATTATTTTCTTAACTGAGACACATACAAATCTTGGTTAGGCTAGAATCTCTTTGTACATATACGGCCCAAGGGTCTTGAGAATAAACATAACTTCTTCGATCACTACCTAGAGCACTTTGTCAATTGTAGACCAGTTTGGTTCGCTCCTCTCATCCCTTTAAACGTGCTAGTTAATTAAAGATCAACATTATGTGATCGAACTGTCGTACAAATAAAAAAAACAGTAAATGTATCAAACGAGAGTTAGATTTAGTTCTTGAAATTTAGCGCACAAATTTGAATTACATAACCGGATGAGTCCAATCCATTTGTCAAATAGATTGGGTTAACCCATAACTCATTTAAATTAATGGATTAATTGTTTTAATGGTTTACCCATGAATAATAATACTATAGTTTAAATGGTTATTAACTAAAAGTATTATTTTAGGGACTAAAAATAAAAATATTGTTTAGATTTTGGAAAAACTTGGTTTTGTGGTACAAATTGAAAAACTATTTTTTCTATTTGATGGAAAAGTTCGATTTTACAGTTTTAACGGAATAACACAATTTAAGGTTTTGGCGGGAAAACATAATATAAAGTTTCAGCGGGAAAAAAATAATTTTTGCAGTTTTGGCCATAAAACATGATTTTGCGATTTTGACAGAAAATGTAAGTTTGCGATTGTAACGAGAAAACATAAATTTACGGTTTTGGTGGGAAAATACGATTTTTGGTTTTGGCGGGAAAATACGATTTCGCGGTTTTGGCGGGAAAACTCGATTTTGCGGTTTTGGCAAAAAATACTCGATTTTGCGGTTTTGGCGGGAAACCTGAATTTTACAGATTTGGCGGGAAAACTATATTTTGCGGTTTTGGTGGGAAAAATGATATTGCAGTTTTAGCGGGAAAATACGATTTTGTGATTTTGTGAGGAAAACTTGATTTTGCGGTTTTGGCGGAAACACTCGATTTTGCAGTTTTGTCGAGAAAACTCGATTTTGCAGTTTTGGCGGAAAAACTCGATTTTGCGGTTTTGGCGGAAAAACTCAATTTTGCAGTTTTGGCGGGAAAATACGATTTTGCGGTTTTGACGAGAAAACTCGATTTTGCAGTTTTGACGGGAAAACTAGATTTTACAATTTTTGGCGGGAAACTCGATTTTCAGTTTTAGCGGGAAAACTCGATTTTGCAATTTTTGGCAGAAAAATACGATTTCAAGGTTTTAACGGGAAAATAAGATTTTTGCGATTTTGGCAGGAAAACTCGATTTTACGGTTTTGATAGAAAAACTCGATTTTCCGATTTTGGCGGTAGAATACGATTTTGCAGTTTTGGCTGAAAAATTCGATTATGCGGTTTCAACGAGAAAAATCGATTTCGCGGTTTTGGCGGGAAAACTCGATGTTATTGTTTTAGCGGAAAAAATCGATTTTGCGGTGACGGCATAGAATTATAAAATAGAATTATTAAATAGGTTCAATTTTTTATAAAGAGGAACACAAAATAGATTCATCCCCATTTTATACAACATAGTTGTAACATAAGTACAAGAAGAATATAAGATCTCACATGGTCAACGATTAATCAAAACGGTAAGAGTCATATGCTCAATGAAGAAGGTTTTTGAGATATTGAATCTCCTATATATTAATTGAGAAATATTTTTATGTTGTAATTTTATGTTTAATGCTGAGGTGTTATCAGCAGAGCTCTCCTCCCAACTTATATTAAACGACATAACTTACAAGATATATTACAAGAATGCCATTGTGTACCAACAACGTAATGAAATGTTAATAATTGTTCTCATCGGCGAGCTAATTCTGGTTTAGATGTAAGCCAGTTTATTAATAACAAACCCTCTTATTACACATACATGTAATAACAGAATCTCTGGTAACGAATCATATGATAAGTCTTGGTCGAGTTGTATAATTATAAAAGCTACTTTTGACAAAAAGCACTCAGAGAAACAAAGAAAGTAAAATGTGGCATTCTTTTATAAATCTGGTTCTTTTTTCCCTCAGCAATCAAAACACAGTAGCTTGATCTTGGTATATCTGGCCAAAAAATATAATTATTAATGTTAGTGAAATGACAAGCAAGAAAACTTTTATAGCTATGAAAGTAAATCAGATACACATGCAAGGTGATAATGGTTTGTTTGAAGTTCTCCTTCAAATGATCGGTGGGTAGGTATGTAACTATTTTCATTTTGTAGTGTAGAATACATTGAAGTTATCTTGGTTTGATTACAAACTACAATGGGTTGGTGATATTAGAATGTTAGAAATAGTGTTAATTAATTCGCAAATATTGTTCATTTTCACGATGTACTTCTTGCACATGCTTAACGTACATGTAGATTTGATAATCATATGTAAGATGTAGTTTATGAACCAATAGAACTTATAAGACTTACAAAAAGCTATATGCATTGGATTAGTAAATGTAACAAATGGATCATCCGGTTCTCATATGGTACCAATACGGTTTTCATATCAAGTTTTCCCGTCATAACCGCAAAATCGTATTTTTCCACAAAAAATTCAAAATCAAGTTTTCCCGCCAAAACTGGAAAATCGAGTTTTTCCACCAAAACAATAAAATCGAGTTTTCTCGCAAAAACTGCAAAATCGAGTTTTCATGTAAAAACAATAAAACAGAGTTTTTCCGCAAAATCGCAAAATCAAATTTTCCCACTGAAACCGCAAAATCGAGTTTTCCACCTAAAACTGCAAAATCGTATTTTTCCGTCAAAACCAAAACATTGAGTTTTTTGTCAAAACCGTAAAATCGAGGTTTTCCGTCAAATCTGCAAAATCGAGGTTTTCCGTCAAATCTGCAAAATCGTATTTTCCCGTCAAAACAGCAAAATCGTATTTTCCCGTCAAAACCGCAAAATCGTATTTTCCGCCAGAATTGCGAAATCGAGTTTTCCGGCTAAAACCGCAAAATCGAGTTTTCTCGCCAAAATCGCAAAATCTAGTCCCCCCCCCCCAAAAAAACCGCAAAATCGAGTTTTCCTGTCAAAACCACAAAATTTTATTTTTCCGCCAAAACCGTAAAATCGAGTTTTTCCGCCAGAACCATAAAATAGAGTTTTCCCGTTAAAATCGCAAAATCGAGTTTTCCTGCCATTACTGCAAAATTGAGTTTTCCTGCCAAAACCGCAAAATTGAGTTTTCCTGCCAAAACCGCAAATCGTATTTTCCCGCCAAACCGCAAAATCGTTATTTCTTGGCAAAACCGCACAATCGAGTTTTCCCGCCAAAACCGCAATATCGAGTTTTCCCGCCAAAACCGAAAAAATCGAGTTTTTCCGCCAAAACCTCAAAATCAAGTTTTCCCGTCAAAACCGCAAAATCTAGTTTTCCCGCCAAAACCGTGAAATCGTATTTTCTAGCCAAACCGCGAAATTGTAATTTCCCGCCAAAATGTAAAATTATGTTTGCTCGTTACAATCGCAAACTTACATTTTTTGTCAAAACCGCAAAATCATGTTTTATGGCCAAAACTGCAAAAAAAAAATCCCGCCGAAACTTTATATTGTGTTTTCCCACCGAAACCTTAAATTGTGTTATTCCGTCAAAACTGTAAAATCTAGCTTTTCCTTCAAATAAAAAAATTGGGTTTTCCATTTGTACCACAAAACCAAGTTTTTCCAAAATCTAAACAATATTTTTTTAGTCCCTAAAATAATACTTTTAGTTAATAACCATTTAACCTATAGTATTATTATTCATGGGTAAACTATTAAAACCATTAACTCATTAATTTAATTGAGTTATGGGTTAACTCATTCCATTTGTCAAATAGATTGGATTAATTCATAACCCATATAAACTTAAAACCATTTAGATATGGTTTGGTTTGGGTTGGTTTACCCATCTTGACATCCCTAGTTATGTCTAAGTTTCGAATGTTAATGTGTCGTAAACTATCTCTCTAAATTACTTGTGGTTGCAATCATTTGCGTCGGAAAATATATTCAAATAGATTAATAACTTCTTAAAAATTTTGGTTGAAATACCATAAGTTGACCACTATTTCTTAAAAATATTTTGAATCAAAAATATTTTAACATTTAAGTTTAAAATTTATTATGTTTTGGATTTAGTATTTAATTGGTAAAATTAAAAATGATTATCTTTTAAAGATAAATTTGAAAAGTGATATCAAGTTTTTTGTAAAGTTAAAATTCTCTTAGGCCTCAAGTTATAATCCTCATAGTGTATGAACCAACATTATTGTGATTCTTGACTTTTGTTTTGAAAAATAAAATCGTTGTAGATGTCAAGTTCCTAAATCATACAAAAGAAACATGAAGTAAAACTTTTTTTCTTCAACTAATGTAAATAGAAAATTATTGCTTCAATCCATTACTAATTAATCAAGCATTGGCATTGTCTAAACATGACTAATTCTTAAGATGTGGTTGTTCATAAATGCCATAATCTAATGCTGAACTCTCTTCAGATAAGTACCATATTAGTTGTGGAGAGAATGACATGTGGTATCTATTTCTAAAATGTGACTAGACACTTACTTTTTGAATTACATGCCAATGTCGCATTTGAGATCATAAAACAGAAAAGTTAAAGAGTTCTCAGCATTAGAATTTTTTTTTATGAACAAGGCTCGCCAGGTTGATCGCACCAGAGACATAGAAGTTAAAGCATTTACAACCCATTTTATACCTTCTTTTATACTCCCACCATTTCATTTTGTTTGTGGTTCTACGTTTTTCACACGAATTAAAAAAAATTATTTATTACTTTATCTTTAATTAACATATTTTATTTGATTATCTTAACTAATAAGTTTAAAGAATGTGGATAAAACTATCAATAGATGCAGTGAAATACTTATTTCGTTTTTTAATAAGTATTACTCCAACACTTTTTACGGAGATTAAAAAATTTGTATAATAAATTAATATATTTCTATTTAATATGTATGTAATTATGTGAATGATCTAAATAAAAATTTATTAGTTATTTAACAGAGTAAAAATTATATTTAATGTACAAAGTTACATTAAAATTATAGAATGACACTTTTTAAAAAAATAAATAAAGAAAAACTAATGTGACGCTTATTATAAAACTGAAGAAAATTATTCTAATTCACTTCTATACATAGTTTTAAATAGAAAATGATATCTTAAAAAGGGAAATCGGAATTCTACCACAAATTTAATACCATTTTGCAAATTTATCTTTAATGAATGAAAATTTTTAAAAGTACCTTTAGATTATGATAAAAATAGACTATATTTTTTCAAAATATTTATAAAACATTTAGAAATTCAACCTCACCCCTTCAACACTAAACCCAAAACAATAATCAATAAAGTGCATACCTAAATGTTAATATAGTTTTGATTGAAAGTATTTTTGCAAAGTGATACTTAACTTGTGCTATTTTTAGCAATTTCTCATCTTAAAATATACTTTGAATTTTTTGAATAGCAAAATACATTAGTGTTATTAAAAACCAAAGTAGAAATGTTAAAGTGGAAACTTTTGGTCCGAATGTTAGAACTTAGAAGTAACCACACCACACAACAGTTAATAGTAACGATTTAAAAAAAAGTATTTTATGATAGTTTAAAAAAAAATTTGTCGTAAAATAGCTTTGAAAGAGATAAATAATGATAATAGATTTTATTAAAAAGTGTAAATATACATTTATATCATTAGAGTTAACTAGTTTATAGTTATGGGATGAATTTTTTGCAATGAGTTAAAATTGTTTTTTAAATAATATTAAAAACTTTAAAAAAAAAAAGTTTTCAATCATTTTCTTAAAAAAATATTTTGCTGACAGAAACTTAAAAATGACTATTTGAAAGAAATAACCAATTTTTTATATATCCTATATATTTTTATTATTAATTGTTTTGCACGTTGCCATTTGGATCTCTAGTTTAATAGATCTAAAACAAATTAATGCATGTGTCATCTTTTCAGGGGTAACGAGCACTTAACTACAAAATGGTACCATTCTTTTCTTTCATATAGTAGATTTTATATCACATCAAACAAGTATTTATCCAATATCAGTAGCTAGCATATACATGACGTTTGGAAAACATTAGATTTTCTCATAAAGTTAAATAATTAATACTACAAGTTAACCAATTAAAATGCAATGATCAATGAGAACGCATAATTTGCCTTATAGAAAAAGGCCGTCTCGTTTACACGGTAACGGCTTTGTAAGTGTCAATAAAAACACCCAATGCATGAAAATCAGACAATTTCACAACAGAACAACAACATGAGTTGTCTGAATGCAAAACTACTCTTCTCTTTCCTCCTCGTCTTCTTCCCAACCTTCACGGTTTCCACCTTGTTGTTTCAGGCGAGCATTATACATATCACATAGTAACATACACACTCTTTTATACATCTCTTTAACTGCGATAAGAAACTGGTGTTTGTGAACAGGGTTTCAAGTGGGAATCATGGATGAAAGAAGGAGGCTTCTACAACGTCTCTCCACAACTCCATCGACGACCTTAGCAACTCTGGAATCACTCACATCTGCGCTTCCTCCTCCTTCACAATCCGTTTCTCCCTCAAGGTACCCGTACCAGTTCTTGACTTTCATCATCACCAAATCATTATTTCTAACAAACCCCTCAAACCATTTCTCTAGGGTACTTACCTGGAAAAGCATATACGATCTAGACAGCTCCAAGTACGGTTCGGAGACGGAGTTGAAGTCTTTGATCACAGCAATGAAACAGAAAAGGGATCAAAGCTGTGGCTGATATTGTGATCAATCACAGAACGGCTGCGAGGAAAGACGATCACTGTGGGTACTGTTACTTGTCGAAGGTGGGACTTCCGCATGATCGTTTAGATTGGGAATCCTTCTTTTATCTGTCGCGGTGATACTGACTTTGCGGGTACCGGAAACCCTGACACCGGGGAAGATTATAAGCCTGCGGCCCGACATCGACCACCTTAACCCGAGGGTTCAGAAAGAGCTGTCGGAATGGATGATTGGCTCAAATCGGAGATCGGATTCAGTGGTTGGAGATTCGATTTTGTTAGAGGTTATGCAGCTTCCCTTACCAAATCATACGTTCAGCGTCAGCCTTTACATTTCTCTGTCTGTTCTTCTAAATAGATGTATAGAGATTTTGATCCACAAAATTGTGGTTAGAATCATGGGTTATGTCGTTTTACTTAACCAGTTTGGTAGGCCTGGCCACCAAAAAGAACCAAATCGAACCAAATTATGAGATATCAAACTGAACCAATTATCATGAATAACTGAACGAGTTTATAGCCGTTTGGACGCTCAAACGAGTTTTATAACCGTATATCTAAATATCTAAACCTAAACTGATCCAGAAACCTAAATAGATAACCAAATATATGCATACAATTTTACATCTATATATTATAGTAATATATATATATATATATTATATATATATTATTAGTTACATTTTTAAAATTAAATAACCAAATATCTAAAACTATCATTTACAAAACAATATATTAAATGAAAATATCCAAAATATATTGAATACTGAATTACTTAAAAATACTTCCATTAGTTAAATTTCATAAACATTTATTCAAAATATCTGAAATAACTTTAAACTACTCAATATTTTTATCGAACCATCCCACTAT